>PVIU01034955.1:0-10836 GCA_004026605.1 Ondatra zibethicus | reverse complement strand
GCTGAAAGACACTTAAGGAAATGTTCAACATCCTTAGTCATCAGAGAAATGCAAATCAAAACAACTCTGAGATTCCATCTTACACCTGTAAGAATGGCCAAGATCAAAAACACTGATGACAACTTATGCTGGAGAGGTTGTGGGGAAAAGGGAACACTTCTGCATTGCTGGTGGGAATGCAAGCTGGTACAACCCCTTCGGATGTCAGTGTGGCGATTTCTCATAAAATTAGGAAACAACCTTCCTCAAGACCCAATAATACCACTTTTAAGTATATATCCAAAGGATGCTCAATCGTGCCACAAGGACATGTGCTTAACTATGTTCATAGCAGCTTTATTTGTCATAGCCAGAACCTGGAAACAACCTAAATGCCCCTTGATCGAAGAATGGATAAAAAAAAATGTGGTACATTTACACAATGGAGTACTACACAGCAGAAAAAAATAACAACAGCTTGAATTTTGCAGGAAAATGGATGGAACTAGAAAGCATTATTTTGAGTGAGGTAACCCAGACACAGAAAGACAATTATCACATGTACTCACTCATAGATGGTTTATAAAGATAAATCAAAGAAAGCCATCTTACAAACCACAATCCCAGAGATCTTAGACAACAATATGGACACTAAGAGAGACTTACATAGATATAATCTACATGGGAAGTGGAAAGTAGAAAAAGACAACATTTCCTGAGTAAATTGGGAGCATGGTGGACCTTGCGGGAGGGTTGAAGGGGGAGGGAGAGGCAGGGAGAGGACAGAGAAAAATTTAGAGCTCAATAAATATCATGGAAAAACAAAAACAAACAAACAAACAAAAGCCCAGGGGAGAACAAATATGAACGTGCAAGATTCCTCCATTTCTTGGGCCAGGGAGAGGTGGTGGTGCAAGTCTTAAACTCCAGCACTTGGAAGGCAGAAGCAGGTAGACCTCTGTGAATTCAAGGCCAGCCTGTTCTACAGAGCAAGTTCCAGGACAGGCTCCAAAGCTACATAGAGAAACCTCATCTCAAAAGACAAACAAACTAAAATATTTCTCTGTTTCTCATCATTTATGCAAATGAAAAAAAGACAGGCAAGTCCTTTGTTGAGATGAGTTTCAGCAGGAAAGGTCAAGAATTGAGAGAGGGTAATGGGGAACCAAAAAACCCAAAATGCATTGTTTACATGTATGAAAGTATCAGAAATAAAAAATTTTAAAGGCAAAACAAGATCATAATTAAGACATGCAAGTTAATGATCAGTCACCTCATAAAGAACTAAATTCATTAATGTATTCAGACCTATATTTGTAGTCATGCTAAGTGCTAATGAATTAATTCCAAAGAAGAACTTTATTTAGCCTCCTGTATGTGTTTTCAAGGTTAAGCCTCAAGCAAGTAACTAAACAAAGCTTGTTTAGCTCAGATATATTTAATAGATTACAGTCCTCAAACTCTTCAGAGGTCTGCTGAATAGAGGATATTATTCATTATGCATAAAATGTTTATTGGAAAAAGCTTACTATGACAGAGACCCCAGCTCCTAGTGGTGATCCTGAGGTCTTCAAAAAAGATGGTGCAGCACCATAACTCCACCTGGATTGTGGCGATACTAACCATTGGTCACAGCTGTCCCATGCCTTGCCCGCTTCCAGGACCCTGCGCGAACTGTGGACAGACAGATCGTTACTTCCCTGGTACCTCTTCCCCAAAAGAAGCCATGGAGACCACAGGAGTCTTTTATTGGCTGTTGAGGTCATGGGTAAATCTCTGTCAGTTCGATTGGCACACAGGCCATTTGGATTATACTTCTTGCTCTAATTTACACTTCTCAGATCTCTGATGGCGTTGAAGGCATAGCCAGCTATAGCTTTGGCAGCTTGGCAGCAGCAGGCAGCTGGGTTCTTCTCCGTGACTGCACCCACCTTGTTAGTCCATTGCATATGTAAGAATCAGGTCTGCTATTCCTAGATCTACTAGGTCTCCTGTTAGGAAAAGGAAGACAGGTTTGCTTTGCTAACAGACTTCATATTAAAAAAATAAACAACAGGCTCCAAAGCTACAGAGAAACCCTGTCTCCAAAACAAAACAAAACAAAAAGATAAACAGGTTTCAGATGTAACTTTCCACTAAAGGAACCTGCTTTGCAATGACTATTCTCAGCAATAACTACTTGTGTCTCTGATAAATGGTTATATTGTATGAAAAAATATGTATGTATTAAAATCTATGCAAGTGTTGAGGGTCTAAGAAAATTTTCTAAGGTACATAAAGTCTGAGGACGTGAAAGCTTAAATAAGTTCTGAAATACGAGTGGTAAAGGCATAAGAAAGTGACGTAAGGTATGTGGAAAAGAGAAAAGGTTTCAGACTTCTTTCTCCCCTCTATGCTATTGTTACCCAAGACTTCAAAAGTTCAGAGTTCTAACACTGATCATGGAGTTCTGAGAAGATGGCAGAGCACTGATTGCTATTATCAGGCACAAACTCAGATTTTAAATTTCCTTTGGGTGTCTTCTAAGTGTAGACTTAAAGGAGCTTCTCATTGGGCTAAATAAAAATCCTCAGGTTTTTATATCCAGCCCTCTGGACTGAGAAAAGAATGTTCATGCTTTTTGAGCCAAAGCTATAGCTTTTGCTGTGACTCAAAGGTGTGAGTCTGCTCAGCTGTTTTACAGATACACATCAGCTGTTTTTTCTACAATATAAATTTCAATGTAGATTAGAAATAGTAGTAATGTTAATATATCTAAAACTTGTGTGTCTGTTTGTAAACCAAAAATTCATATATAAGCTTCAGGGAGTCAAAGGAGTCATAAAAATTGGATCCACCTCTCGCAGGTCAAAGGGACTCCATATACGTACAGCCTCACCTAAGTTTCCTCTCCTTTCTATTCTTGAGGATAGGATCTCTCTCTCTCTTTCTCTCTCTCTCTTTCTCTCTCTTTCTCTCTCTCTCTCTCCTTTTTTGCATGCTTCATGACGCAATTGATTTTGTCACAAGGACACAGACGATGTTTTATTAAAAGCCCTGACTCTTCACCTGAGCCTACAAATAGAAAGCAGGGTATGGACGACCATGGCCTCCCTGCAGCCTTTCTGCAGCTATCACCATTGCTCTGACTCACTCTCCTCTGAAGCCATCTAAGTCCCAAGAAAAATGTGACAGATGAGCAAATATCTTTTTTTGGTTGTTTGGTTGGTTTTGTTTTTCAACACAAGGTTTCTCTAGCTGTCCTAGAACTCATTCTATAGACTAAGCTGGCCTCAAACTCTTCTTTCTGAGTGTGGGATATTAAACACATACTCCACAACACACCTGAACAGACTACAGTCAAATCTCCCCCAGGCAGCAATAACATTCTTCGGATGACAAGGCCCCACCTGACTCATCCTGAGACTGTGACTAATTGGACCACAGTTTGACCAAGGCTGGTTTTGTATGGTGTCTTTACATCCTCCCACTTTTCACCCTCTCTCTATAACCTAAAAATTGTGTCAGTACCAGCAAACATAGAGCTAAGAAACTAATCTTTTGTCTTGCAGGTATAGTTATGCTGATTAAAGTTCTTTTACGGCACTACTCTTTCTTTAGTTTCTAGGGTAAATGGACACACACACAGACAGAATAAGAGAGAGATAGAAACAGACTCATGCACACACACAGAATGAGGGGGAGAGAGAGAGAGAGAGAAGAGAGACAGTCTGCTGAGGCCTAGCCTCTGACTCCAGCAACAGATTGGCCTCAGCATGCATTCCCGCTGAAATGGATTGCTTCGCCACAAGTCCAAAGCAAGGAGACCAGTTCATCATGGGCTGACACCTGCAAAGCCAACCTGTTCCCACCATGAGCTGACAGAGTGACAGACAGCTGAGTCACAGCAATGCACACAGGTAGGCCATAACATGCTAGGACTCACTCATGTGCAAACAATAAGACATGAAAATCAAATACCGCTAGGGCATTGGTATAGCACGAATTACTAAATTCTGTGAGTGGTGGAAACCTCAGCAAATTGTTGATCTAATAAAACATTAATATCAAGCCTGGTGGTAGTGGTACAAGCCTATAATCCTAGTACTTGGGAGGCAGAGGCAGGCAAATCTCTGAGTTTGAGACCAGCCTGGTCTACAGAGCAAGTTCCAGGATACCCAGGGCTACACAGAGAAACCCTGTCTTGAAAGAATAAAATTAATAGCTTGATCAGAGGTTTAACTGAAGAGGACACTGGTGATCTAGCGATAGCATCTAGACAGAGGAACGGCGGCCCTGTCTCACTGCCCAGCTAGCTTATACCCGAAATAACCACACAGAAACTGTATTAATTAAATTACTGCCTGGCCCATTATATCTAGCCTCTTCTTGGCCAACTCTCACTCTTGATCTAACCCATTTCTATTACTCTGCATTCACCATGATGTCGTAGCTTACTGGGAAAGCTTCTAACCAGCATCAGTCTAGGATAGGAGAACCATGGCGTCTGCCACACTGCCTTCTTCCCAGCATTCCGTTCTATCTACTCCACCTACCTGATTTCTGCCCTATCAAAAGGCCAAGGCAGATTCTTTATTCTCCAATGAAAGCAACACAAATACAGAAGAACCTCCTACACCAGGACAGGTAGGCTGAACTTTGTTATGCAGTTGAGTATGCCCTTGAGCATATGAGAAAGACTGGTTTTGTGTGTCAACTTGACCCAAGCTAGAGTCGTCAGAGACTCTATGAAATGTCTCCATGAGATTCCCCCTGTAGGGCATTTCCTCAGTTAGTGGCCAGTGGTGGTTAGTGCCATCCCTGGGCTGGAGGTCCTGGGTTCTATAAGAAAGCATGCTGAGCAACCCAGTAAGCAGCATCCTCCATGGCCTCTGCATCAGCTCCTGCCTCCAGAATCCTGCCCTGCTTGAGTGCCTGTCCTGACTCTCTTTGGTGATGAAAAGCAGTGGAGAAGCGTGAGCTGAATAAACGCTTACCTCCCCAACTTGGTCCTGGGTTTCATCACAGCAACAAAAACCCTGACTGAGACAATCCATCTCTCATTTCATCTTTATCCAAACTGTACGTGGTGACAGTGCCGTCATCCCTATATTAAATGCATAGATTCACAAATTTCAAGGGGTAAGAAAATGATTCTGAGACACGTGAACTACTACATAGAGAACCCTTCCCATAAATACCTCTTGGCAAGATAATATGAATTATGTCTTAAATACCAGGAATGGGAAACTGCTAAGTATTGAGAAGAAACTGTAATTTGGGGTTCAAGTTTTACTTAACAAAGGTTGTGAAACTGAAATAGACTTGTTAAAATCTAGGGATTTGGACTTTAAGGCTTCTCAGGATAGGGAAACAGATCAGTTAGTAAATAGACTTCTTGCGTTGCTTGCATGTGGTCATGAATTCTATCCCTAGAACCAGAGACAGAGGAAAGACCTTGTCTGAAGTTCAACAAGAGTTAAGATGGAGACTCAGTGTGGTGGTGGCTCTCAAGAGGCAGAGGCAGGTGGATCTTTGTAGCTCAAGGCCAGCCTGGTCTACAAGAAATAGTTCCAGGACAGCTAGGGCTGTTACACTGACAGACCCTGTCTCAAAAGAACAAAACAAAAAACAAAAGAATAAATAAATAAATAAATAAAATTAGAAACTCAGAATTGCTAGGTTTCTGAGGCAGCTTAAAGAAACAGAAGGCAAGCTGGGTGGTGGTGGCACAAGCCTTTAATCGCAGCACTTGTGAGGCGAGGCAAGTGGATCTCTGTGAGATTGAGGCCAGTCTAGTCTACAAGAGCTAGTTCCAGGCCAGGCTCCAAAGCCACAGAGAAACCTTGTCTCGAAAAACCAAAACAACAACAATAACAAAACCAAAGAAACAGAAGGCATAAAAAGAGACAGAAGCCTGACCTTCCAGAGAGAAAACCACGTTCATTGGCAAACACAGGAAAGGGTATACTTTTTCTCGAAGGAAGTCGAAGGTGTCTGTCAGAGGATAAAGGTGGCTGCCACCCTCTAGCCGAGTGAAAATGGTTGTAGCTCGTAGCTCACGTTTCTCTGCCGGATTTGTCCACCCAGACAGGTTATCCCAACGGATAATCAAGCAAGATCGAACAAAGTCTTTCATAATCTTGTAGGAATCCTGTTTTAAGAGTGAGACATTTTATCAAGGGTCGTACTTAGCTAACTAGCCTGGGAAGAAAAGAAATAGATGATTGATTTGAAGCCACGACCTCTATATGAACCTAATGTCTTGTGCTGCTGGTAAAGGGAGAACAAAAATGTCTGCCTCTGGGCTCCCAGCAGAACATCTCTGTCTAGACAATTGCTTTGAAGCATGATCATAGAATGCCAATAGAAACAAATGAAAAAATACCCCAGAAGAATAGTTCTATAAATAAGACCACAGGAAGTTCCTACAGCCAAAGCGATTTTGGATAATGTTTCAGACACATAAAGAAATACCTCGTCTTGAGTGAGGGCCAGCAGATAGTCAGAGGTAATTATTAGAATCTCCCAGAATGTGGAAATGCAGATAGTATGATACATGCTACAAACTTTATACTTTGAAAAGAAATAAACAGAGAGGAAGAGAAGAAACATATGGAGAAAACAAATTTCGACGAAAAAGGGGAAGTGTAGATGTGGAAAGGGACTAGAGAGAATTAGTGGAAAACGGAAATCCAATCGCTGAGAGGCTGTAGCGTATGCTGGAGGCCTCTTAGCTGTGAGTGGCAGAACCAGAGCCCCAAACTCAGCTTAGGTATGATCGCCAAGCTACAGCAGCTTCCCACGAGCCTGAATCTAGTCACTTCCACATTGAAACCCTGCTCCTTTGACTTGGTACAGTCTTTACAATGAACATAGTAATAAACATCACATGTTGAAAATAAAACAAAACAAAACAGAGAAGTGGTGGAACACACCTTTGATCCCAGAGCAGTGGCGGGGCACACCTTTGATCCCAGAGCAGTGGCGGGGCACACCTTTGATCCCAGAGCAGTGGCAGAGCACACCTTTGATCCCAGAGCAGTGGTGGGGCACACCTTTGATCCCAGCACTCCAGAGGCAGAGGCAGGCAGACCTCTGGGTTTGGTGCCAATCTGGTCTACAGACTGATTTCCAGGTCAGCTAGGGCTACACAGAGAACCGCTGTCTCAACAAACAAAAACAAACTAACGAAAGGGCATGTTGAGATGAAACAAACACTATAATGCAAACTCTTTTATTCAGGTGGGAAATGAGCAAAGGAAAAAATGTTTTGAAATTCCAAGTAAAGCAGATCCATTCATGATTGTAATGGTGAGTGACACAGTAATACATTTCTCATTTAAGCTTCTGGACTATGAGCCATCCGCTGTGTAAGGTTATTTTGGGTTAGTCAGTTAGGAGACCGGTTGGGGTTATGGGCTGCAGATGGGCTATTGGGGATGATGGTGAAGTTTAAGAGAATAGAGTTGATGGGTATTTAACATTTCACGTATGTTTGTATGTATGTATATGTGTATGTAAATATATATGGATGGATGTATTTGGTTTTTTGAGACAGTTTCCACCTGCCTCTGTGTCCTAAGTGCTAGGATTAAAGGCATAAACCACCACTGACTAGATGTGTACTTAATAGTTTAAAAATTTGTTTATTTATGTGTAGGAGTGTTTTGGCTGCAGGCATGTCTGTGTACCATGCAGTGCCCAAAGAGATGAGAAGAAGGTGTTGGGACCTTTGGAACTGGAGTTCCAGACAACCGTGAGCTGTCACTCGGCCACTGAGAGCCAAACCTAGGTCTTCTGCAAGAGCAGCAAATGCTCTTAATTAAAGAGCCCTTTCCAGCTCCAGCCCAGCACTGGCAATAACTGAACTGCAGAATCACGGTTAGCTTCATCCACACCCAGACCACAGATCTAATTATTTTTTATAACAAACTTTAAAAAAATAATTATTATGTGTATGAATGTTTTATTTGCATCTATGTTTGTGCACCATGTGTGTGCCACAGAAGCCAGAAGAGGGTGTTGGAACTCCTGGAACTGGAGTCATTGGAGGCCTGTGAGCTATGATGTGGGGTTGAGAAACTTTGCCAGAGTAATGAATACAGCCAGGCGGGGGTGGCGCAGGCCTGCCATCCCACTCGGGAGGCAGAGGCAGGTGGAACTCTGAGTTAGAGGTCAGTCTGGACTACAGAATGAGCTCCAAGACAGCCAGAGATACACAGAGAAACCCTGTCTTGAAAAATCAAGAGGAAAAATGAAAAAGAGGTTTACTATATACTATATTGAACATCATGTATGTACAAACATAGTGCACATTAAACATTAAGCAGTATGTGTATTTAGGTAGTATGTATGTAATTATTCTGGTGTCACAGTCCTTAGGAAAACTGTCTATAAGAGCGTTATGATAAGCATGTTGTTTTTCCTGTCTTACTACCTGACATCATTCCTCAAATCCTGGCTTTGTCCTCCCAGAATCTCAGGGTCGCTATCCTCTCCAACCGTAATCTCCACACTCAATGTGTCCCACTAGCGTTCACACATGAAAGGCTCAAAATGGACACCTGTGGGGATAGCCTGGTGGTTACGTGCGGCCGATGAAGCTGGATTACATTACAGGTTGTGTATTCTCTCCTCCAGTGTGTCAGACGGTTCACGAACACGTTTAAAGGCGCAGTCACATGCGGGGTTTGAAAGTCTCACTCAGTTAATGCTTTTTGGAGTTGTCACTGAATCATCTTATCTGTTTGTGTCAGGCATCCAAAAACTGTAAGGGCACTAACTGAAACTAAATCATCTGCTTCCTCCAGGCAGTGGTGTGAGGGGCTTGTGCCTCTCAGCAGCTCCACAGACAAAGTCACTCAGCAGGAAACGCAGGTTGGCCAGTGCAGTGGCCAACAGTAATCAGTTGTACTTTGTCCCCAGTGTAAAACCGAACACACTGGAAGTGCAGCGCCCATTACCCAAGCTGGTTTCTTTGATGGCTATAAAGGAAGTGAAAGCCTTGCCTTCTCCCTAATAAAAACCAAGTTGCAATGGTGACTAGTATTGAAGGTGAGTCTAAACGTTGGAAAACTTCTCGATAACAAAAGTTGAAGCTTTACAACATAAAGTATTCACACTGCTCATTGTCTTCCCAGAAACAAAAGTCGCTCACATAGAACTTGTCAAAACTTACAGACGAACGCTTGGAATAAAGGTGAATAGATAAACAGATGCATATAGATAGATAAATTTAACTGCACAGATAGAGGTATCTTGAAGGAGATCTCACACACATACACACGCTCTTTTTGTCTTAATGTGACCTAAGAGAGAATCTATAGACCTTTGAAGGCACATTGAATGTAAAATCACAGGCTAACTAATAACCTTGAAGAAACTGTTTATTGCCACCCTTTATCTCTTTTAGGTGTTGGTCTTGTGTTTGCTTTAGCCACTGGGATCTACTGTCATAACTATTGGCACATCATTTCATCAACTCTACCATGCCTTTTCCCAAAGATACATAAATATTATTGAAAGAGGATGCACATCCCTGTCTAAATAAATAAGTAGCCAAAATAGCAAAGTAAACTTGGAAATGAGTATCATACTGTACTAAAAGTTGTTTTCCTGCTGTGATGGCTGGGTTAAATGTCACCTTGACTCACATTAGAGTCTCCTGGGAAAAGGGGTCTCAACTGAGGAATTGGCTCCAGCAGACTGTCTGGGGGTGTTTTCTTGTTTAATGACCGATACGGGAAGACTTAGTCCATATTTGCTGCGCCATCCCTTGGAAGGCAGTCCTGGGTTGGGTGAGAAAGCCACTGAGCATGCTGGAGCAAAGCGAGCCAGTGAGCAGCCTTCCTCTCGGGTCTTCATTTCCTACTCCAGCTTCCTGCTTGAGTTCCTGTAGAACCTGGGAGCTAAAAGCACTTCCTCCTCAAATTGCTTTTGGTCGAGGTTTCATCCCAGCAACAGAAATGCAACAAGAACCTCCCTAAGGCCTGTTGCCTTTCTTTGCTAAAGATTGGTGAACAGTGAGTAGAGATAAGACAACTGAGTACAAATCTATCCTTAACTTTCATAGTAATCAGAAAGACTGGAAGAAAATAGGGCAGGGAATTCCATTCTTAAGGCGACTCATTGTTATTTTAATGAAAAACTTGTGTGACAATTAAAAAAACCATCTTTAGCTACTGGTTCATTTTGAATGAAATGACAGTTAATGCATTACCCACCAATATATTTAAATGTAGGATCCTTTATATTTTGATCATATCCTGCCAGCTACAGAAGGCCATAGACTCTAGCCCAGCAGTGATGGCACACGCTTTTAATCCCGGCACTCAGGAAGCAGAGGCAGGTGGATCTCTGTGAGTTCGGGGCCAGCCTGGTCTACAAGAACTAGTTCCAGGACAGGCTCCAAAGCTACAGAGAAACCCTGTCTCAAAAACAAACAAACAAATAAATAAATGAAAATTTACTTACACGGTAGCTAAGCTATACTCATTATTTGACCTCTCGTTTGCTTGTTTCAGTCACATTCTGGTTTTGCTGTGCAATTACCAGTGGGAGTCAGGGCAAATCCCTCCTCTCTGCCTCTTAGTTTTGCTTAAAAAAACACAGCAGGTGTTAGGCTTGTCTGTGTGGTTATAAAGCTGTAAAGGTTCAACGCATTTCAGAGCAGAGCCTGGTTAACCATCGTAGTTACTGTTTTACTACCCCCTTGCACACCGCCCTGCTCTTGCTGCGTGGGCTATTTTCAGAACATGTTTATGAGCCTTTCGTGGAAGGACGAGCAGATGACCATGGTTGAGAAGTAAGCCATACACGCACACGCACACGCACACACACACACATACATACACACACACACACACACACACACAC
>PVIU01034954.1:0-10825 GCA_004026605.1 Ondatra zibethicus | reverse complement strand
AAGCCAATGAGGGCCAGAGAGTGGAATATAGTGGTTTGAAAATGGCCCCATAGGCTTATAGGGAGTAATGCTACTAGGAGGTGTGGTCTTTTTAGAGTAGGTGTGATCATGTTGGAGAAAGTGTGCTATTGGGGATTGTCTTTGAGGTCTCAGATGCTCAAGTAAAGCCCAGTGTCTCACTCTATTAAGAGAGACTATGTTTTGTTTTCAAGCCACCCAAACACAAATAATCACACAAAAGTATATAAATTACAAGACTGTTTGGATAATAGGTTGGGTGTATTCTTAGCTAGCTCTTGCATCTTAAATTAACCAATTTCTATTAATCTGTGTATTGTCACGTGGCTGTGACCTACTGGCAAGGTTCTGGCATTTTTCTCCTTCAGCAGCTATATGGCATCTGCCTGATTCTGCCTTCTTTCTCCCTGCATTCAGTTTAGTTTCCCACCAAACTACAGTCTGCCCTGATAAAGGCCAAAGTGGCTTCTTTATTAACCAGTGGTAATAAAGCATATTCAGAGCATACAGAGCAGAATCCCACAAATCCCCCCTTTTCTGTCTAAATAAAAAGGAATGTTTTAACTTTAACATAATAAAACTACATATACAAAGCAGTTATCAAACAAGAATTATAGTTACAATATTTAGTCCATTTACATTTGGCAAATTAAGAAAAATATTTTATCATCTACCCTATATTTGAGATTCAAAAGTTTTATTTCTAATTTATCTTATATCATAACTAAGGAAAACTATAATTATAAATGTCTTAAACTCCATCAGGGACCCCAGAAGGTTATAATACTGCCTAAGTAAATAGGAAGTGCATTGTAAGCAACTTCCAAAGTTCTAGAAATAACAGAGACATCTCACTAGGCAGTCATCCAAATCTCTTTTGGAATCTTGGAGCATTTGTCTACAGCCTAAAGGAACATAATATCTCATAGACTTTTCACTGAAGCAGGAAACTTGAAGATCTCTTCTGCCTATATTGGCAGTTTGCCCGTCACTTTCTTTTATGTCCTGAAGAATATCTGGAAGTCTCTTTGGTGGAACAGGAACCCTGAAGTACTGTCTCACCTTCTTTGGACAAGTTCAGCAGTCATTTTTTCTGTGGATCCTGCATGTCCAGTTTATACAGCATACCATCAAGCAGTCCAGGCAGGAGCAGTTTCTTGCTCAAATGGCTAGTCGTGTTACACTGAAGGCAAATCCCATAATGAGTTTCTTCAATGCTCATCAATCTCTATGAAGTAATTGGTGCTGCCAGAAGCAGACATGTCTCATTGTTTAGAAAAGTGTAAGTTCTTAAAAATTTTAATTGCCATATTCTCTAGGTCTTTGAAGTGTTGAAGATTATGTATCTAACATAGGTCTGTTTATCTAGAAAACTTAACTAATGTAATCAAAAGTTTGATTGTTATAGATGACTACCCATTAATCTGTATTTTTTAACTATACTTTACATTTTATAGCAGCTGAATAAACATAATACCTTAAACAATATTAGAAATATACATATAACAAAATTGACCTTAAATCTTACTTCTAGTATCCTGCCTTAGCTTTGAGTGTAGGTATAACTCTAGATACAACGACTGTTGGTTCCATACGAAGTTCAGCATTGCATTGTCTGACATCACAATTTGGCAAATCATTTCCTGCTCCTCTGACAAGGCAGGATTAACTACATGAGACAAGAATAGAGATGGCAATATTGCAGGTTTGATGGTGGAATAAGGATACATCATCCATTAAGGGTAAGGAGACTATTTCATCAGATGGAGTAAGCCCAGCAAAACCTTAGTGTTTGGTTCTCTCAACTTGCTAATTGTCTTCCAATCTTCATCCCAAATTATTAAATCCAATTCTTTTCTAATCAATGCCCTCGTGTTAAATATCCACATACTTCAGGGCTGGAAATTAAATTTTCACTATAATTCAGCTAATCAAGTATTGAAGGCTTGGGTTTTACTTTCTGTAATTTGGGTTCTACCTTTGCTGGAGATGAGATCCTCTTCTAATCCCACCAAGAACTTTATATTATTTATGTATATCTGGAGCTGTCCAGTTCTTACTGGGCTCATTTTCCTCCTTGACATTTTGTCCAGAGATGCTAAAAGGAACCAGCTTGCATCCTTACCTTTTCTATTTCTTTCCCCAAATGTTCACAAGGAGTCCCTAAATCTGTGTTCCTTTAATAGTTGAATAAAGGATATCTGTAGGTGTGGCTGCTTGTTCTTTCCCTGCTTCCCAGACCTGAAATAATCACACAGAAACTGTATTAATTAAAACACTGCTTGACCAATAACTTAAGCATATTCCTGTAAAACTCTTATATCTTAAATTAACCCCATTTCTATTAATCTGCTTATCACCATGTGGTTGTGGCCTACCCGTAATATTCTGTGTGGTGTTTGTCTCCTGTGATGGCTACATGACATCTCTCTGACACTGCCTTCTTTCCTCCTCTCTCTCTGCTTGGAATTCATGCCTTTCTCTATTCTGCACTTCAATAGACCCAAAGCAACTTCTCTACTAACCAATTGTAAGAAAACATATTCACAGAATACAGACAGGAATCCCAAATCAGATATCAAACACAGTTGTATTGTTTAGTTCTTTAAATAGATGAAACCATGGATTTTTAGTGCTGACCATTCTTTAAAGGGAGTTTTGGTATATTCTAAGGTCTTTGGAGAAACACAACCGATAACATATACACACATATGTATATATCAGCACATAAAATATTTTCACATTTTCATACCTGAGATGCTAGGAACCTAGTAGTAATTCAGTTGTTAATACTGTTTACATCAACTGCTTTGGTAGTTCAGTAATGGCTATCTTGCATTGGAGAGATTAAGAATAAACTGGTTGCTTACTTAGTGCAAGAGGCTCAATGCTTCAATAGTCCCAATATGGCAACAAATTCATAAAAATTTTCTAAAATAGCTGGTTTTCCAATTTATATTTGAAGGCCAGAAAAAACTGTTTTTCACATCAGCAAAGGAATTGGCAGTGACATAGTAAATTAACTGAGGAGTTAAGCCAAATGAGCATAGCAGAATAATCTTAGTTCATCTCTGTCCTTTTTTCAACGAACCAGGAGATGTTTCTCACACTTGGAATGGCCTTTCCACAATCAATGAAAATAATTCCCCAGTTGAGGCTCCCTGATTCTAAGTCAGTAATGACAAGTTGACATTACAATGAATCATCACAGCTACTATGGGGACTTTCTAGGCTTGCATTGTCTGTGCTTTAAGGACATTGCAATTGATTCTTCCTTTGGTTGTAGAAATCAAAGAAATATAGATATTTACAAAGTATTTAGCTAAAAACCAGGAGCCTTGCATGCTTTTGGTTGCTAGTTTAGCAACTTTATTGTATAAATTTAGCTTTTTTATTGAAAATGATTTGTCTCCAGGAAAAATACTATTTTAAAGAATGTTACACATTTTCAGGTGATCCTGAGAGGCAACTCTCCAGTGGTTCTGAGTAAGAATCTGGGAGGTCGGCCCTGAAATTCAGCCATATGTTATAGCATATATACAGGTTGCAGACTTAGTTTGAATGAATAGTAACAGCATAAAGCTTTATACATTGTATCTTCACACTCTAAACAACTCAAAAGAAGTTGAAATGGGTTCATGCATCTATTTTCAGTATGTAAACAAATAGTTACAGGAGTATATAGAAAAGGATTGGTTTCATGTGGGCTTAAAATAATGGAAAATGCCTAGCTTGCTAATTTAGCACACTTACTTTGAATTTATTAGTTTATTAAAAATGATTGCAGAAAATCTGTTGTGTGTAACAGTGAGTCCTGCATTAAGTGATATCACAGGTACTACAACGAAGTAATGCATTGTATTAAAGAAATTTCAGTACAGTTTGCAGGAGTTTTACAAAGAGATGACTGAACATTTTTTAAGTTCTCTTTAGAATCTGTTTTTGTAAATGTTAGTGGCAATGTTAAGGACCATTAATGGAAAACTTTTTGCCTCCAAAATGTTTTATGTGATTTCAAAATAGGATCAAGAAACTCCTAATAATTTACTATTAGCTATAGCCACACTTCTACAAATGCTTCATACTCAACTAAACTTTAGAGAATTATACTGTCTGTCTCTCTGTCGATGGTTCACTATCTGTGCAGCTGTGTTTTATGCACATGAACACACACACACACACCATAAATATTAACAACAAATAAAGTTGAAAAAATAACACTGCCCTTAAAACTGACAGGATCTGCTCAGCATCTTAACACCTTTTTAACTGATCTGGTCTACATTGGAGGAAACAAGAGCTCAAACACATAGTTGTTTATTTTCCTCTTAGTCTCCCCTTTTTATCTACTTGAACTTCTTTTTTTATATTCTTTTATTTTTCATTCAAAAATTTACACTTCCTCCCCTTCTCCCAGTCCCCTCCCGCTCCCCCACTACCCCTCCTCCTTCCCTCTGCTTCCTTAAGAGGGGGCAGGGTACCCTGCCCTCTGGGAAGCCCAAGGCCCTTCCCCCTCCATCCCTGGCTAGGAAGGTGTGCATCCATATAGACTAGGTTCCCAAAAAGCCAATACATGCAGTAGAGATAGGTCCCAGTGCCATTATCATTGGCTTCTCAGTCAGCCCCCATTGGCAACCACATTCAGAGATTCTGGTTTGATCGTATGCTCATTCAGTCCTCGTCCAGCTGGATTTGGTGAGCTCCCATTAGATCAGGCACACTGTCTCAGTTGGTGGACCAGCCCCTCGCGGTCCTGACTTCCTTGCTCATCTTCTCCCACCTTCTGCTCTTCGACTGGACCTTGGGAGCTCAGTCCATTACTCTGATGTGAATGTGGGTCTCTGTCTCTATCTTCTTCCATCGGATGAAATTTCTATGGTGATGATCAAGATATTCGTCAGTGTGACTATGGGACAAACCCCCTCCCAAACATACTTGTGTCTTCCTTCTGGACTTTTCCTTGTGTGATAACCTCTTTATTTGACCATGTAAAAAACACATTTCCTCAAACAGCTCTAAAATATTCAAGTAATTCACCCTATAATACAAGTAATAAGTGCATACAATCTTGATGGGTAGGGGGAATTGGAATATGTTTCTATACAGTTAAATACTTTCAGGATTTGAGAAGTAGCCTCCTACACTAAACACCCTAAAGTCCATGTTACAACCACAGCTACCAAAATTACTTCCACAAGTCCTAGGCCACTATGGTTCTAGTCATTTTCTTCAGTTTCAGAGACAGTCTTTGTTTTGAATATATACATGGAAGATTATATTAGAAAAGAGCAATCATCACCACAAACAGTTGTAAGTGTTAAAGTCCTATATCATCTTCTCAGTGCTAACAGCATAACAAAGTTTTATTTAACTTATTTATATTTGTCATAGATGGTATAATAGAAATAATGAAGGAAATAGGTTGATTCTCCCAGTTTTTAATTTTTTGCTATTACTTTTTGTATAGCAAATATAGTCAACATTAAGCTATCCAAGTGTAATTCCAACTTTCCCTAGTACCTCATATATTTTAGTTGCCATTCAGTGTTGTTCATACAAAGAACTAACACATCTGCTTGTTTTTCCAGATAAAGAATTTAGTGTAGTTTCAGTGAAGACACATTAGCTCCTACCTCCAGATTACTATTCTAAAAGAGATGAAAGAGAACATAGCAAAAAATGCTGGACCAAATGCTATAAAACACAGCAGGGCAAACTTTAAATCCTCTAAGTAGGCTTTTTAGATATCCCAGTCCTTCTAGTTTTGTGGATTGCAGCAGCTCTCTCTCTCTCTCTCTCTCTCTCTCTCTCTCTCTCTCTCTCTCTCTCTCTCCTCTCTCATTGGTTCTTCTTCCTGTGTGAAGATTTCCTCAGCAGATATCCCATGGTTTTTGCGTCTCTAATGCCTTTAGCTCACTAATGCAATCAATACAATCCAGGCTACTCTTTAAAAATTCCTTGCAGTGGTCTCTCTGGGACTCTATGCAGGGACTCTTCTGACACATCTGGCCTTAATGGTTTTCCTTAACATTGGAGGGAGATCTCTCACCTTCTTTTCTCCTGTATATTCATTAATAAAGCTAGATTCAAGTGGCCAAAGTTGCCAAATTTGGCTGCCTGCTGTTTTCTGGAACCATACTTCTCTTTGAATTATATTTACATAAACTTTGACTAGCTGTTGAAGTTTTAGGTGGCTGAAATGCCTTGAACATTTTTTTTCTTTTACAAGATTCAGGATTAGCAGTGTGGGGTCTTGCCCAAAGTCATCATACTTTATTTTATTTAGCATCAGACTTGCTTTAATCCTCTCAATGTTTTGAGAACAAGATTAGATCCCAAAATTAAATTCCCTAGTGATCCTTTTTAACTTAAAGTGTACATTTTGTATTTCTTTTTATCCACATTCTTTTTATTGTATATCTGTGTAAGAGTAATCACAAAAACCATGTAACACAGTCAGTACTAAGTTGTCTTAAGATATCATCTAGTTTCAGCTCAGAAATTCTATCAGACTTGAAACCTCGAGAAACTGAAAAGTTTCTATAAGAAAAAGAACACTGTCAATAGGACAAAATGACAGCCCATGGAATGAGAAAAGATCTTAAAAACCCCACATCTAACAGAGGGCTAATATCCAAAATAGAAAAAGAACTCAAGAAACTAGACATCAAAAAAATCTAGGTGAAAGTGGGGTACTGGTGTAATCTTAGAATTCTCAACAGAAGAATGTCTAATGACCACAATACACTGAAAGAAATGTTCAATATCCTTTGCCTTTAGGGAAATGTGAACCAAACTACTCAGATTCCGTATTATATCTGCAAGAATATTTAAGATAAAAAACACTAATGACAAAGTTTAAATGGGTGTGAAGACAGAGGGATAGAAGAGAACAGGGGATGAGAGAGACAAGCTAATCCAATTACAATGTGGCTGGTATTACTTAGACTAAGGTGAATACTACTATTACTGATAATAATAATAATAGCAGTGGCACCAACAATGATAAAGCAGACATGGAGTTAATAGTGAGATTGGTTGATCCTAGAGGGAATTGAAGGGATGAGATGAGGGTAAATAAGTTCAGAATTCATTGTATAAAAGTATGGAGTTTTTCAAATGATAAATAAAATTATCAAACCAGGAAAAAAAACATTAATGACAATTTATGCTGGAGCAGATGTGAAACAAATGGGACACTACTCTACTGCTGTTGGAAATTCAAACTTGTATAGTCAGTTTGGAAATCAGTATGTTGATTTCTCAAAAATTTGGAAATCAAACTGTCTCAAAACCTAACAAATACTACTCTTAGGGTTTTACACAAATGATGCTTAATTATACCACAAAGACAATTGCTCAACTATATTCATAGCAGCTTTATTTATAACAGTCACAACAATTATGCAACTGATGTCCCATAACTGAAGAAAGGATAAAGAAAATTTGTTACATTTACATAATGAAGTATTACCTAGTTTTTAAAAACAATGTCATCAGGAAATTTGAAGGCAAATGGATGAAACTAGAAGAAAAAATAGTCCTGAGAGAGTTAAACCCACCCCAGAAAGACAAACATGGTATGTTCCTAATCACGAATAGATATTAGATGTAAAGTAAAAGATAGCAATTCTATAATCCACAGTCTTAGAAAGGGTAAGTGACAAGAAGGGTTTAAGGGGAGATACATGGACCTTCTTGGGAAGGGAAAATAAGAGATCTCCTGGTTGGACTATGGGAAGGTGGGGATGAGAATTTGAGAGATTTGATTAGAAGATAGATGGAGTGGGAGAGTTCTAAAAGAGATGGCTGGAAAGGGGGCCATTTCAGGGTAAGATAGAAATTTGACTAGTGGAAAATTTCAACTATTCTACAAGGGTAACCCCAGATAAAAATCCTAAGAATATTGGACATGTATCCACAACTGGCCATCTTCTGTGATCAGATTGATCACTACCACAACTGTCATCAGAAAGCTTCTATCGAGTAACTGATGGGAACTTATGCAGAGACCCACCATCAAACAATAGCCAGAGCTCAAGTAATCCCAATGGAGAGAGGGAGTAAGTACTGTAGTAGCCAGAAGGGTCAATGGCATCACAAGAAAAACCACAGAAACAGCTAACCTGGCTCAGGGACTCATAGAGTCTGAATCAACAACCAGGGAGCCTGCAAATGACTGACCTAAGTCTTGTACAGGTATGTGAAAGTTTTGTTTGGTGTGCTTGTGGAAGTCTTAACAATGGGAGGAGGGCTGTCTCCCATGCTTTGACTGGCTCTTGGAAACATGCTCCTCATACTGGATTACATTTCCCATCCTTAATAAAAGGGGAGATACTTATTCTTACTGCAACTTAATATGTCATGCTTTGTTGATATCCATGGACTGCCTGCCTCTTTCTCAACAGAAACAGAAGAAGAGTGGATTGAGGATGGGAGTAGAGGAGGGAGAAGAAAATGAGGATGGGCCATAAATAAATAAATAAATAAATAGATAAAATTCTCATGTTTAAAACAATTCTCTTCAATTTTGCCTCAAAAACAAAAAACGTAAAATTCTTTGCCAAAATATCAAAGAATGGTTTGTATCCATTTTTAGGCAACTAATTCTGCTCCCTTCTGAAACTTCTTGAGCTGGGCCTACATAGTCCACTTTGATCTTTGCACTATTACATTCCAAGCTTCTGCTCACATGTCAGTTAAGCCTGTCTTGTAGCATTCAGTGGTTATAGGGAGATCAACAGAAATTACCACTCAAACACACTTCACAGCCAAATGAAAATCTGCATTTCAGCCTGCTGGGACTATAATCATGTATGCTGGACCTAAGTGTAGCCATAGACATTTAAGTCAATGGGCTTTAAAGGAAAAGATACATCCTGATATCTTGATTTGTAGGAGTATTCGCACAGTGGTGGGCAGAGTTGCAAAGGAGGCCGTTTAACAGAGACTAATATATGTTAGCTGGAGCATTAGGACCTCAGCCCTTGGGTTCTTAGTATATGGCTGGGCAATTTTCCATGGGATTCCATTAAGGAGATGAAATTCTAGTTAATCTGAAATAACCTCAACAATAATAAAAGGTGAATAAACCTCTATACTGCCTTGCCTTGTCAAAACTCATAAAAGTCCACATTCCACCCACAATCAGCTTTTTCAAGGCTGTCACAGAAATATGCTACTCCCTGATAAAAATTTCTGTCTTAATTACTGTGCTTCTGATATGATGAGATACCATGACTAAGAAAATTTAAAAACGAAGGTATTTATTTGTGTACTTTTTTATAGTTTCAAAGGCTAAGTCTATGACCATCAGGGCAGTAAGTATGGCAGTAGGCAGGCAGGCATAGCATTCAAATGGCAGTTGAGAACTTATAGATAATACACAAGCAGAAGACAGATTGAAAGACATTGGGGCACATGTGGACTTTTGAAACACAAAAGTTTACCCACAACGACAAATCTCTTCCAAAATGATTGTTATCTTAATCCTTATCAAAAGGTCCCAACATTTGGGGATTTAATGTGAAAACATATGACCATATTGAGAGCCATTGTTTTCTTTTTTTCCATATTCTTTTATTTTTTTCCATTCAAAAAAATTTACATTTCCTCCCCTTCTCCCAGTCCCCTCCCGCCCACCCCCTCCTCCCTCCCGCTGCTTCCTTAAAAGAGGGCATGGTGCCCAGCCCTGTGGGAAGTCCAAGGCCCTCTCCCCTCCATCCCGGCCTAGGAAGGCGTGCATCCAAATCGACTAGGTTCCCAAAAAGATAATACATGCAGAAGAGATAGGTCCTAGTGTCATTGTTGATGGCTTCTCAGTCTGCCCCCATTGGCAGCCACATTGAGAGAGTCCAGTTTGATCATATGCTCATTCAGTCCCGGTCCAGCTGGATTTGGTGAGCTCCCATTAGATCAGGCACACTGTCTCAGTGGGTGGTCCAGCCCCTCCCGGTCCAAACTTCCTTGCTCATCTTCTCCCACCTTCTGCTCTTCGACTGGACCTTAGGAGCTCAATCCATTGCTCTGGTGTGAATGTGGGTCTCTGTCTCTATCTCCATCCATCGGACGAAATTTCTATGGTGGTGATCAAGATCAGTGTGACTCAAGGTGCCTCTCAATGGAAGAATGGATTAAGAAAGTGTGGAATATATACACATTAGAGTACTACTCGGCAGTAAAAAACAATGATATCTTGAATTTTGCATGCAAATGGATGGAAATAGAAAACGCTATCCTGAGTGAGGTAACCCAAACCCAAAAAGACGATTATGGTATCTATTAACTCATTAGTGGACCCTAGCCATAAAACAAAGGACACTAAGCTTATAGCTCACAAGCCCAGAGAAGCCAAAATTTCAAGGTGAACCCAAAGAAAATCATATATAGATCCTCTTGGAAATTGGAAGCAAACAAGATTGACAGGCAAAAGTTGGGAATATGGGGGTAGGGATAAAGGTGAGGATAGGGAGGTGGGGGAAGGGGAGGGGGGAAGGAGAAGGAAGAAGGGAAGGACTGGGGAGAGCTTGGGGTGTAGGAGGGTGGAGATGGAGGAAAGGTGGATATTGGAGAAGGTAATAAGATATCTACATTATTGGAGTCATTTTAGGACTGGCAAGATACTTGGCTCTAGAGGAGATCCCAGGTGTCCACAGGGATGTCCCCAGCTAGGTCCTTGGGCAGCAGAGGAGAGGGTGCTAGAACTAGCATTGAGCCATTGTTTTCAAATCACCTCACAGATTAGGATATTTTCCATCATTTCGTTCAAGTCATATCCACTGGTAGCTTGTTTGTGTGTGTGTGTGTG
>PVIU01034953.1:0-10828 GCA_004026605.1 Ondatra zibethicus | reverse complement strand
TTAAACATATTATCCAAATTCTCAGTCTGTAAGTGTGACTATCCTGCTTTAAACATATTATCCAAATTCTCAGTCTGTAAGTGTGACTATCCTGCTTTAAACATATTATCCAAATTCTCAGTCTGTAAGTGTGACTATCCTGCTTTAAACATATTATCCAAATTCTCAGTCTGTAAGTGTGACTATCCTGCTTTAAACACGAAAGGCAAGAGTAGTGGAGCTGATTTGCTGGAGGTCACACTGTATGTAGGAGGGCAAGCTGTGCTGTTCCAGTCTCTGAGTCTCACCCAGACCGGCCTTGCATAAAGACTTCTCAAGACATGCACATCCCGGGGACCCTGTACTCCATTTCACAATAGTTCCCATTTTATGTTTGTAATTAGATGGTGCTCCAGTAATGACCTTCACTGGCTGGCAACACTACAGGACAGGAGTTTCCATATTATGTTAATGTAGCACAGAAGGCTGAGTAACTGTAATAGCCATACATGTCACAAAAGTAAGCACTTCTGTGAACACTGAACTTGTACAGCCACGGCTCAGGACCAGATAAACAGATGCTACACGTTTCTGTTCGTAAGCAATCTGATTTCCTATCATTCAAAACAGTTTGCCAGGCACACAGATGTAGGGGTTTTTCAATGGCACAGTTTCGAGCAGGTGAGTTTATTTTGACGGGTGAGTTTATTTCACTCAGAGCTTTCAGCACAAAGCACACAGCATAAGTTGTACTGATGATTTTTCACTCTGTAGTAATAGCTACAGCAAATGCTCTACACTGATTAGTAATTAAACCCAAACAGGAAAAAGGACACCAACAACCAACCACTTTGGCTCAGTGACACTCCAAAGTCAAGGAGCACTGAAGTGATACTGCCATTCGATAGATGGTGAGCAAGATGAGTATCATGCTTTCATAAAGACAAACCAAGCAAAACCAAAGCCCACTCTGGCCCTCGATCTCTAAACACTTACTGCTACTGGATGCTCAGCTAAAGGGCCCATGCTGGAACCTGAGGGGCCGTCAGGCTCTTGGGGAACAGTTTGCTTTTAAAGAAACAAAGACATGAACGAGAGAGGTGGTGGAAACCAGTAGGAAATACTCATCTGCCTGCAGAGCGTACCTTGCCTTCATCCATGGCCTTTGCTGGGGAGGAGCTCCTGGAGCTGCTGTTCATCACAGGAGCTGGACCTGGGTCTGCAAGAGGCCGGAGAACAACTTAGACTCACCCTGCCATGTGCTCTGAGAAGTATTACTTGAAAGTCCCTCATGTATGAGGTTTGGAAAGTCCTTAGGCCCCTTACCAGAAGCAGAGTGTTTTCCAGATGCCTCTGATGGCCATCGAGGTCGAGGTAAATGCCTGTCCAATGACCCTTGAAAAAGAAACAACAGAGGCCTTCACAAGTAGTTTTCCGGGGGAATAAACCTGTTGTGGATAGGGCTCAACTCTTAACTAGAAAGCAGCATTACAGATAGACCTGATGGACAAGACAGCACATACCTGCAATCCCAAAGCGGGATCTCAATATATGAGTCACAATTTATGCAGAGACTTCAAGAATTAAAACATGAGTTGCCCCAGTTTTTGTAAGTTTATTTTAAAATTATTTTCCTTTATTTTTGTTTTATATGTATGGGTATTTTGTTTGCATGTATGTATTTGTACCACATGTGTGCAGTACCCATGGAGGACAGGAGAGGGTGTCAGATCCCTTGGGACTAGAGTTAAAGGTGGTTGAGAGCTGCCATGTTGGTTGTATGAAGTAGATCTAGGACATCTGGAAGAGCAGCACGTGCTGCTATCCACTGAGCCACCTCTCCAGCCCCAGGAACTGCTTTAGTTTTAAAGATGAGCACCAGACTTTATAGTAAGAATATTGGCCTGGTGCTTGAGGCTAGAGATGCAATAGCACTGTACTGGCGGCATTTTCCCAGGCTGACTGACAGTCTTCCTAAGCGTCAGACAGAATTAGAGGAAGGTGGCATTTCACAGTCACAGTTTAATCATATGGCAGCGCTTACAGTGACCCATTTTTCTATGGGGACAGACCTGAATTCTAACACATTAAGAGCCCACATCATGTACTGTAGTGCAGAGGGATACGCCAGTGCTCACCACATTCACTTCTAGGCATGTCTCCTTGACTGAGTGTGGCAGAAAGAGGTCTCCCAGGTGGCTCTGCTGGTAGGGGAGGGGAGCATTCTCCACCACTCACAGGGGATGGGCCAAAAGAACCATTCTGGCTCAGACCTGAAGACAGCAATGCCTTGTTAACCACTATGACAGCCCCTTCCCTCAAGAAGCTCAGGAGTCTTTCTAGGGCATCATACCTATTACAGAAGTAAAGTTTAATTTACACACATTCCACACCAAAATCCTGCTGCCTTGTACAAAGTGCTTCCTACCTCTCCGGGGAGGGTTCTGAGTATTTGGTCTTCCTGGCATTGGCTTTACGATCACAGGTTCATCTTGCCTCATTGCCATCTTTTGGGTCATTTCCAGTAATCTTGAATATTGAGAAAGAATGGACTTAAATTGAAATAGCAATCAGTTCCTTATTAGTTACCACCTAGCATTAAAACACCGTAAAAACCCTGAAAAAAAATATGTCAAGACTCCGTACTTGTGCCTTAAGTTAGCAGCTTCTCTCTTCTCCTCTGCCATGGCTCTTTCTGCAGCACGAGCTTTGAGCTGTTGGAAGAGAAAAGCATTGTGGTTCAGATGGGGTAGGCTGTGCACAAAATCCAAAAAGGAAAACCCCTTACCCAGTTATCATGAGCTTTCTTCTCGTGAGCAGCGATCTGAAAGACAACACATTAAATACACATTCAGGCTCTTTATAATGCCTACCTTAATATAGATTAGTTATCAAAAACAATCTGCAACTAAGGCAGGTCAATATAGTTTTTACCTGGCTTTTAAATGATCGTTCTGTTTTCTGTAATTCTTCTTCCATTTCTTCAATTCTCCGCCTAAGAATTACACTTGGCATTATCAGTTAAAATACCACTCGATAAAATTGGCAGCAGCCCAACAAGGTTCCCTTAACTATGGGCAGTTACAGTTTTAAAGATTTTTACCAGACATTCAAAAACATGTTTTATATAAATTTACTCAAAGTACAGTATAATCAAAACACATTAATTTTCCTGTCATTTCATGGCTAGAGATTCTTAGATTATTATTTCCTTAATTATCTTCAATGTAGTCTCAAAAAAATAATCCTGCAATGAATATCTGCTTCTGCACAATTACACAACTTGTTTTTCTTTCTACCAAAAAAAAAAAAATTAAACAGGCTAATCTAGCAAATGGTATAATCACTGCAGGGATTTTTTTGAAGTTACATAGCAAACTGCATTGTTTAAAGAATGACTCTAAAACAGTAGTTCTCAACCTGTGGAATGAGACCCCTTTGACAAATCTCTATCTTCAAAACCACATTACGATTCATAACAGTAGAAAAATTACAATTATGAAGTAGCAAAGAAAATAATTTTGTAGTTGGGGTCACCACAACATGAGGAACTGCATTAAAGGGTTGCAGCATTAGGAAGGTTGAGAACTACTCTAATTTGTAAAACTCCTCCCCACCCTGCCACCCACAGCCACCTGCAAGAAACAAGGACCTTTTTACATTTCTTCAGTGAGCAGGCTAAGTAAATTGATGTTAGCCTTTTTCATTTGTTAACTTTTCCCTAGGTGAATGAATAGTCTTATAGCCCCTCCTCACGTAGTTTCTGTGCTGTTTTCTTCTATGAAACGGTTGTGGAAGGGAAAGTGCAGCCCCGTGTGAGGCCCCAGTCTCCATGCAGAGCCTGAACTTACCTGTAAGTTTTTACTTCCTCCGCAGCCAGAACCACCTTTTCATCTGCAGCCGACAGTCGCTGCTCTCTGTCTTGCCGCTCATACTCTTCTTGACTCAGTTTCCTAGGATCAACCAGTTCTTAGGTGAATGTCATTTCTTACAGCAGGCTCTCTCTATTCAATAGTCATCTCCTACCCAGTGTTTGTTAGTTTGTTTTCCGAGACAGTGTTTCTCTGTATAGTCCTGGAACTCATTCTGTAGACCAAGCTGGCCTTGAAATTGGAGATCCGCCTGCCTCTGCCTCTCTGGGGTTAAATGCATGTGCCAACACCATGCAGCTTCCTATTTTTCTCTTAATGTCCCAACATATGAAGACATGCAAAGAAATGAAAACCTTACCCTGACATCCAAGAAATCAAACTGACCTCTGAGTGTGCCCCATAATTTCCTATGACAAGTAAGGAAAACAACTGTAAAAAGCACTATGTCTGTGGGTAGCCTGTACTATAGGTATGAAGATGTGAAAGTGCCTTCCCATCCTATGGAAAACAGCACTCTAACTCAACTAAAGCAGGGGCATCTGCCTTGAAAGGGTACTAACCACTTCTTTTTTTTTTTTTTTTTTTTTTTTTTGGTTTTTCGAGAAAAGGTTTCTCAGTAGCTATGGAGCCAGTTCTGGAACTCACTCTGTAGACCAGGCTGGCCTCTGGCTCCTAAGTACTAGGATTAAAGGTATGTGCCACCGCCCAGCACTAATCACTTTTTTATGTTGCCTAGAAGAACCATTGTATAAAAAGCTAGGTATGGAGGAGTACACCTATAGCCCCAGCAGGGGGAGGCAAAGGCAGGCAGATCTCCAAAACTCACTGGACAGCCAGCTTGCTCTTCTGTTCAAGAAAGGATATCTCAAGAAATAATGGTGGACATCAAAGGAGGAAAAGACAACTATGATCTCTGACCTCCACACCCCACCTCTGCACACATGTGCATACCCAAATCAAGTACATGTAGCGTGCATGCGCACACACGGCAAGTCACAGAAAATAAAGCACAAAGGAAAAGCCAAGTCTCTGGGGAAAGTGTAAATGAACTTTAGACAAAGCGGTGACTGCACAGCTAGTCTAACAGTGGGACCCTACTTCTGCAGAGCTATCTCCTTCTGCTGGTACAGCTCATTCAGGATCTCCACTTTCTGCCTCAGAGTTTTGCACTCTTCTTCCAGCCCGGCTTTAGCAGTCTGCAGTGAGTTGCGGTCATCTTCCAGTTTCTTGATTTGGTCTGTAAGGAATACAAAGGTTTCCTCTGTATGTGTGCAGAGGCCTTAGAGACAGGACTGAGGGGGCAGTTCTGAGACGTGAAAAGCATGAACACTCGAACCTATTTATCTTTTTAATCAAATTTTAAATTGTTCTAATATATGACAATTTTATCTCCAGAACCTACCTTCCAGGTTGCATTTGGTGGACATTGATGCTGTTAGCTTAAGCTGTAAAAGTTTTAGATCCTCTTCAACTACTGAGATTGCAGTTTGTGTCTGAAAATTACAGAAGAAAGATCTAGTCTTAAAAGTAAGCCATAGGAAGGACTCCCGGATGCTTCTGGGACTTCAAACAGGATGATACCCGAGAGACGTCCATCATCTGCTTAATTCTATTCTTTATCTTCTCATTTCGGTCACCTACAAGAGAAAAGGCTTCAGTTGCTTTTTCTTCATTGCTTCTTAATGACATCTCCATGACTTCCCTCAAACCATGATCATATTCAAACAGTGGAATAAAAACAAAAAACTAAGAAAACTGATTAACTAATTTAGAACTGGAAATTTAGATGTACAGAGTTTACCAGTTTGTGCAATAAAAAACATCATCCTTGCTCCAAGACAGAGTGCTTTCCTCTGTCAGATCACCTCCACCTGGATACATGTCTACTTAAAGATATCCAGAACTTTGTTCTCCCTCAAATCCACTTCTAGGTGTGACTTAAAGCACCCACAGTGGTGAGGAGCAGTTAGTATTCAACTTGGGAGACATCGGAGACAGTTCATCAGTTAACACACTGCCCTCTAGCATCCTACGATGCTGTGTCTGTGATTCCAACCACCTCAGGCCTCTGAAAAGAAACTGCAGGCCTAGAGACCACGCTCCACAAGGATGAGGCACTTTTTTAATACTAAGAGGCATGAGATGACTCACACAGCTCCACGATACATGCCAGTGTCTTTGCATGCCTACACTGTACTATACCTGAGGAACCCACCTGGCCCAACACAGACATACATCTCTACAAGTCTAGCGGTGTGAGCACACTGCCATAAAGCTTACCACAGCTGAAAAGCAGCCTCAGTGAACTGAAATTGAAGCCAACAGGGCAAAATAGGTCCAGCCTCCCCGAGACAGCTCTTACCTCCCACCTCTCCATTAGCCAGCTCATCTGACTCATTTCCTCCTTTATTCTGATCCTCAGATTCAAGTTCACACTCCAACCGATTCAACTGTGTGATGCAGTTAGTCAAAGCCTAGCAAAGAAGTGAATGGTATAAGAGCCTCTTGGATTAAATCAGAAGAATTCACAGGATTAAGTGTGAACTCATGAGGATAAACTTACATTAATATTGTCATCTTTGTGAGTAAGAGCTACTTCTAAGTCTTTCTGGGATCTCTCAAATGACTTGATTTGTTCAGTGAGCTCAGCATGTGATTTACTCCACTCTTCAATCTGCTGCTGCAACTGAAAAGTCAAAACATAAATTCCTGTGTGTATAGGAGACATCTGATCTATGTGGGATGGGGGTAGGAAGCCACACCTCTCCTTGGCATGTCACTAGGAGCTAAAATATCAATAAAGAAAAAGGGTGAATGGTTCCACCCCTCAGAACTACAGGAAGAACACGAGCCTGATCAAGGAGGTTGATCCGATTATTTCAGCCTTCAGAACACTATTGCTAACTCAACTTAGTTTTCTTCCACGATAAATGGGTGGGTACATCTCAGACTCCTAAGTTCAGACTCTGATCATATGACCTCCTCTTGGTCAGTGAAGAAATAACTATTCAAAGAATGATTATAAAATACTTATCTGATATAAAAACCCTGATTATTTTTGAGGCTACTCATATCAACGACTGACTGGCATTTGACAGGATAAAGAATAAACTCCCTGAGTACTGTGTTAAGTTGTGAAGAAAACTCATGACACAGACATTTGCTCAACCTGGGAAGCATGGTTTCCACTTCTCAACACCCAGCCAGAGTACTTACTTCCTTACCTTAGCAGGTCCAAGAAAAGACTGCTGAGAGGACACGCCATCACCTATTAGGAGAACTGCCTTACCTGCTCTTTCTTCTTCTTAAGCCTGGCATTTTCTTCCTGAACACGATGACATTCAGATTTTACATTCTCTTCCCTAAGCTTGGCTTCATTAAGGGCAATTTGAACCTAATGTAAAACACTCCCAGTTAGTAAATAAGTCTGATGTAGGAGGGTCTTCTGTTTGTGTTTTGCTTTCATTGGTTAAATAAAGAGACTGCCTTGGCCTTTTAATAGGGCAACCCTTAGGTGGGTGGAGTAGACAGAACAGAAGGCTGGGAGAGAGAAGGCAGTGTGACAGACACCATACTTCTCCGGCCCAAGATGGACACTGGTTAGACTCATGCCGGTAAGCCACAGTCAAGTGGCGATACACATTAATGAAAATGGGTTAATCAAGATGTGAGAGTTAGCCAATAAGAGGCTAAAACTAATGGGCCAGGCAATAATTAAATAAATACAATTTCAGTGTAATTATTTCGGGCACCGGGAGCCAGGCAGGACAAAACAAGGGGCCCTGCGCCGGGAACCAGGCGCTGGGAACGCAGCCCACACGCCTCTTACTACATAAGTCCCCCCAAAAAAGTTATATTTTTCAACCAAATATCATGCAACTTTCATTTTTTACATGCTTTAGCACGCATCAAACTTTTGTTCAACCAGACTAAGACAATGCTATTATTCTTGTGTAGGGCATACAGGCAGCCTCACCTCTGAAAGTTCTGATGCATCCATCGAAATGACATCCTTCAACTTTTCAATAGACTTCTTCTTTTCTAGTATCTGACCCATGAAAGGAGAACACAGAGCCTCAGGTCTCAGTACAGCCACTAGTATACACACATTCTGTCCTTATTTGCTCTCTATTGCTGTGATAAACTGACCAAAAGTGACTTGGGGAACAAAGATTTTATTTCTGCTTACAGCTTACAGTCCATATCTAAGGAAGTCAGGGCAAGAACCCAGAGGCAGGAACTGATGCAGAGGTCACAGAAGAACACTGCTTACTGGCTTGCTTTCCATGGTCTACTCAGCCCATTTTCTTGTAGTTTCTAGGACCATCAGCCCAGGGGCAGCACTGCCCACAGAGAGCTGGGCCCACCCACATAAATCATCAGTTGATAAAATGCACCACAGACTTTCCCATATACCAACCTAATGAGAGCATTTTCTCAACTGAACTTCTCTCTGTGTTAACTTGACATAAAATTAGCTAACACACAGCCTGGTACTGGCATAAGAACAGACAGGAGGACCAATGGAACCGAATAGAAGACCCGGATATCAATCCACACATTTTCGAACATCTGATCTTTGATAAAGAAGCAAAAAAATATCAAATGGAAAAAAGAAAGCATATTTAACAAGTGGTGCTGGCATAACTGGTTATCAACATGTAGAAGAATGAAAATAGACCAATATCTATCACCATGTACACAACTCAAGTCCAAATGGATCAAAGACCTCGGCATAAAGCCAGCCACACTGAACTTTATAGAAGAGAAAGTGGGAAGTACACTTGAACACCTTGGCACAGAGAACCACTTCCTAAATATTGCCCCAGCAGCACAGACACTGAGAGAAACAATTAATAAATGGGACCTCCTGAAACTGAAAAGCTTCTGTAAAGCAAAGGGCATGGTCAACAAGACAAAATGACGGCCTACAGAATGGGAAAAGATCTTCACTAACCCCACATCAGACAGAGGTCTCATCTCCAAAAATATACAAAGAACTCAAGAAATTGAACACCAAAAAAATCACGTAATCCAATAAAAAAAAAGGAGTACAGGCCTAAACAGAGAACTCTCAACAGAGGAATCTAAAATGGCTGAAAGACATTTAAGGAAATGTTCAACATCCTTAGTCATCAGAGAAATGCAAATCAAAACAACTCTGAGATTCCATCTTACACCTGTAAGAATGGCCAAGATCAAAAACACTGATGACAACTTATGCAGGAGAGGTTGTGGGGAAAATGGAACACTTCTGCATTGCTGGTGGGAATGCAAGCTGGTACAACCCCTTTGGATGTCAGTGTGGCAATTTCTCAGAAAATTAGGAAACAACCTTCCTCAAGACCCAGTAATACCACTTTTGGGTATATATCCAAAGGATGCTCAATTGTGCCACAAGGACATGTGATCAACTATGTTCATAGCAGCTTTTTTTGTCATAGCCAGAACATGGAAACAACCTAAATGCCCCTCGATCGAAGAATGGATAAGGAAAATGTGATACATTTACACAATGGAGTACTACACAGCAGAAGAAAATAAGAACAGCTTGGATTTTGCAGGAAAATGGATGGAACTAGAAAGCATTATTTTGAGTGAGGTAAGCCAGACAGAGAAAGACAACCATCACATGTATTCACTCATAGGTGGTTTTTAAACATAAAGCAAAGAAAGCCAGCCTACAAACCACAATCCCAGAGAACTTAACAATACAGACACTAAGAGAGACTTACATAGATCTAATCTACATGGGAAGTAGAAAGTATAAAAAGACAAGATCTCCTGAATAAAGTTGGAGCATGGGGACCTTGAGGGAGGATTGAAGGGGGGGGGGGAGAGGCAGGGAGAGGAGCAGAGAAAAATGTAGAGCTCAATAAATATCATGGAAAAATAAATAAATAAATATAAACCAAAAAAAAAAAAAAACTAGCTAACACACACACTAAAGGAAGAAACACTAACACATCCTACAATAGCCTATATTTTTGGTAAAAGTAAGGGATCCATTTTTGGCCTAAGGAGGGCAGGGAAATCAATGTAGTAATAATCCAAACATCTTAATTATGACATAATGATGTGTGATTCCCCTCTGTATGCTGTAATGCTGTAAATGTGTTTTGTTACCATTGGTTATAAAGAAGCTGCTTTGGGCCTATGGCAGGGCAGAATAGAGCAAGGCAGGAATTCAAAGCAGAGATAGAGGAGAAAAGAAGGCAGAGAGTCAGAGAGACGCCATGTAGATTCCGAAGGAGAAGGACCTGGATCCTTTCTGGTAAGCCACAGATTAATAGAAATGGGTTAATTCAAGATGTAAGAGCTAGCTAAAAATATGCCTGAGTCATTGGCCCAACAGTGTTGTAATTAATACAGTTTCTGTGAGATTATTTCGGGTCTGGGAAATGAACAAGCAGCCTCCACCTACAAGATAATATAGCAGATGACCACATAAAAAGATAAAAGAAAATTTTAGAAAATCTTTCAAGTCAGCCAATTCAAATTAATGTCATTGTTGTCTTCCATCCCCAGCTCTTCCTAGTGGTAGAAGAAAACTAAAACTTGGGGAAAAAAAAATTCCCTGCCTAGCCAAGTCTGCTAATGTACACTAATTTAGGAGACTGAAGCAAAAGAATCATGATTTCAAGACCTGTCTTGGTTACAGATAGAGTTCACAGCCAGCACAGGCAACTTAGTGGAAAGAATCTCAAAATTAAAAAATAAAAAAAGGTAGTGTTATAGCTTAATGTTAGAATACCCACTTACCCTATGTGAGACACTAGAGTCAGAATCCTGGGGAATAGGGGGTGTTAGAATACCCACTTACCCTATAAGACACTAGAGTCAGAATCCCAGGGAATAGGGGGTGTTAGAATAACCACTTACCCTATGTGAGACACTAGAGTCAGAATCCCGGGGAATAGGGGTGTTAGAATACCCACTTACCCTATGTGAGACACTAGGGTCAGAATCCCGGGGAA
>PVIU01034952.1:0-10828 GCA_004026605.1 Ondatra zibethicus | reverse complement strand
TTCTGGCACCCTCTCCTCTGCTGCCTGAATACCTAGCTGGGGACATGCCCGTGGACACCTGGGATCCCCAGGGCCAAGTATCTTGCCAACCCTAAAATGATTCTCTTAATGTAGATATCTTATTCCCTTCTCCAATGTCCACCTTTCCTCCATCTTCACCCTCCCACTCCCCCAAGCTCTCCCCAGTCCTTCTCCCTTCCCTTCCCCCTCTCCCCTTCCCCTGCTCCCCTACCTCCCACCAAAATCTAGTTAAAATTATTTTTTGCAATTCTAAAAGCATTCGAGAGTATCATATTGTAACTTTAGCAAATTCTTAGGATTCAGTCAAAAAATAATAATGTATTTAATATTGTTTATATGAAGAATTGTCATTAGGAATAAGTACATTGATATATAGTAAGATAGAAAAATGTTAAGTATATTAAAGTGAACTGTTATTCCCACAAATAATAAAAATTTATAATAAGAGACTGGAATTCACAGTCCTAAATGGAACAACTCTATCACATTCCCTCCTCACAAGACTCCAGTACCATTGCAAAAGAAAAGAATGAAAAAAATTAAGAGCTGTATATAATGCTTAACTGCAAGGAAACTGATGTGTTGGCATAGCAAGGGAATCATGTCGATGAATTCACAGCATTAGAGAGAGCATACATATTTAGAGAGAGCATACATAAGACATGCACTTGATCAAGCAAGAGGAAACTCAATAATGGACATTGGAAGGATGGGCCAAATCCCAGTCCTATCTGAGGAAACATTGACAGTTTGAAGCTACTGAAAGAAGAAGTGTGTTTCCGCTTTAAGTGTGTTTCCTCCTTAAGTGGAAAGCTTCTGGCGGATCTACTACCCTCTAGGCCATGCCGCACATGGAAAGCACATATTGTACTTGTATAAAGTCAGGTAGGTAGGGAAGGAGGAGTAGATTTAGGAAAAATGAGGGATGGGACAAGGCAAATATGATCAAAATATATGGTATAAATTTTTGAGGAACTAATTAAATTCAAAAAAATCTAAATAAACAAATGTAATTATAAACTTTGTAAACAAAGCAGCATGCCACCAGCTTAAAAATAGGCATACTTAGGTAGAATAAATGCTCACAAGTGCTTCAAGGCAGATGAGATAAATGATCTTCAATTGCTTTACACAACTATGCATTGGGGAAAGAAAAGAATATTCTGAAAATAGTGCTGGGGAAAACAGTATTGTGTTTCCTTCTAATTTGATCTTGAAGACTAGGAAAAGTGGCTATGAAAGCTATGCCTACCCTAAAGTAGCTTCAGGAAATCTTTCCATAAATGTCAAGTGTGTGTCTCTTGAGGATTGCTTCCTCATTCTCCAAAAGAGCACAGGACTTGTGTCCTTGCCAAGAGTAGATGATCTACCTGCCACATAGTATTAGGAACAATGGCAGATAATTTTCTGAATATTCTTTACCTAGACTCAAGTTTAATCATTCTGAAATAGTCAGTTTGGGATACATTTCTTACCTAGAAAGAAGTTAGATTTGATTTTCTTAGACAGATGAAACACAAAGGCTGCAGACATACAGCACAGAATGTTTGAGAATAGTACTTTGGAGAAGCCCATAGAGAATAGGACAGACATCACACAGAATAAGGAAAGGCACAGGCTCAGTGCAAACCTAAATTTAGTATGCAGAAGGATGTGAAGAGAGGAGAGACTAGTGAATCTTGGATCAGGATCCAAAAGCCTTAGCAACTTAGAGCTAGAACTCAAAGCACACATCAAACCCCACACACTAATAGTAGGAGATTTCAACACTCCTTTCTCACAAATGCACAGGTCAACCAAAGAGAAACCTAACAGAGAAATATGAGAACTAACAGATGTAATGAACCAAATGGGCTTAATAGACATCTATAGAACATTCCACCCAAACAGGAAAGAATATACCTTCTTCTCAGCATCTCATGGAACCTTCTCGAAAATTGATCACATACTCGGTATCAAAGCAAACATCCACAGATACAAACAAATTGGAGTAACCACCTGTGCCTTATTGGATTACCATGGAGTAAAGTCAGAATTTAACAACAATTCCACCCCCCAAAAGCCTACAAACCCATGAAATCTGAACAGTCAACTATTTAACCACACCTGGGTCAAGGAAGAAATAAAGAAAGAAATTAAAGTCTTCCTTGAATTCAATGAAAATAAAGACAAAACATACCCTACCCTATGGGACACTATGAGAGCAGCTAAGAGGAAAGTTCATAGCACTTAGTGTCCACATAAAGAAAATGGAGAAAGCACACATTAGTGTCTTAACAGCACACCTGAAAGCTCTATAAAAAAAAAAGAAGAAGCAAACTCACCCAGGAGGAGTAGAAGACTGGAAATAATCAAACTGAGGGCTGAAATCAACAAAATAGAGACAGAAAACAGTCCAAAGAATCAATGAAACAAAGAGCTGGTTCCTTGAGAAAATCAACAAGATCGACAAACACTTATCCAAACTAATCAAAAGGTAGAGAGAGAACACTCAAATTAACAAGATCAGAAATGAAAGGGGGGACATAACAACAGGAATATCACTGAGGAAATTCAGAGAATCATTAGGTCTTACTACAAAAGCCTGTATCCCACAAAATTGGAAAATGTAAAAGAAATGGACAGGTTTTTAGATAAATACCACATACCTAAATTAAATCAAGACCAGGTGAACAATTTAAATAGACCTATAAGTCACGAGAAATAGAAGCTATCATCAAAAACCTCCCAACAACAACAACAACAACAAAAAAAAAAAAGACCAGGAACAGATGGTTTTAATACAGAATTCTACCAGGACTTCCAAAAATAGCTAATACCTATACTCCTTAATGTGCTTCACATAATAGAAACAGAAGGGTCATTGCCAAACTCTCTTTATGAAGCTATAGTTACCCTGATACCAAAACCACACAAAGACACAACCTGAGAATTACAGACGAATCTCACTCATGAACATCATTGCAAAAATTCTCAGTAAAATACTGGCAAACAGAATACAAGAACACATCAAAAATATCATCCATTATGATCAAGTAGGCTTCATCCAAGAGATGCAGGGCTGGTTCAAAATATGAAAATCTATCAATGTAATCGATCATATAAAAAACTAAAAGAAAAAACCATATGATCATTTCATTAGATGCTGAAAAAGTATTTGACAAAATTCAACACTCCTTTATGATAAAGGTCTTAGAGAGATTAGGGATACAAGGTTCATATCTAAATATAGTAAGCGCAATGTACAGCAAGCCGACAACTAACATCAAATTAAATGGAGAGAAACTGAAAGCGATTCCAAAAAAATCAGGAACAAGACAAGGCTGTCCACTCTCTCCATATCTCTTTAATATAGTGCTTGAAGTTTTAGCAATAGTTATAAGACAAAATAAGGAGATCATGGGGATTCAAATTGGAAAGGAAGAAGTCAAACTTTCATTATTAGCAGATGATGTGATAGTGTGCATAAGTATCCTCAAAAACTCTACCAAAGAACTTCTACAGCTGATAAATACCTTCAATAATTTGGCAGGATACAAGATCAAGTCAAAAAAATTAGTAGCCCTCCTATACACAAAGGATAAAGAAACAGAGATGAAAATCAGAGAAACATCACCTTTCACAATAGCCACAAATAGCATAATGTATCTTGGGGTAACACTAACCAAGGATGTGAAAGATCTATTTGATAAGAACTTTAAGACTTTGAAGAGAGAAATCGAAGAGGATACCAGAAAATGGAAGGATCTCCCATGATCCTGGATTGGTAGGATCTATATAGTAAAAATGGCAATTCTACCAAAGGCAATCTATAGATTCAATGCAATCCCCATCAAAATCCCAAGAAAGTTCTTCACAGAACTTGAGAGAACAATAACTAAGTTTATATGGAAAAACAAAAAGCCCAGGATAGCCAAAACAATCCTATACAATAAAGGAACTTCCAGAGGCATTACCATCCCTGACTTCAAACTCTACTACAGAGCTATAGTAATGAAAGCAGCTTGGTATTGGCATAAAAACAGAGATATGGATCAATGGAATCAAAGTGAAGACCCGGATATTAATCCAAAAACCTATGAACACCTCATTTTTGACAAAAAAGCTAAAATTATACAATGGAAGAAGGAAAGCATCTTTAACAAATGGTGCTGGCATAAGTGGATGTCAAATCTGCAGGAGAATGAAAATAGATCCTTATCAATCACCATGCACAAAACTCAAGTCCAAATGGATTAAAGACCACAATCTAAATCTGACCACACTGAACCTGATACAAGAGAAAGTGGGAAGTAGCCTGCAATACATGGAAATTGGGGACCACATCCTATGTAAAACCCCAGTGGCACAGACAATAAGAGCAACAATGAACAAATGGGACCTCCTAAAACTGAGAAGTTTCTGTAAAGCAAAAGACACCGTCATTAAGTAAAAAAGGCATCCCACTGAATGGGAGAAGATCTTCACTAACCCCACATCGGACAAAGGTTTGATCTCCAAAATATACAAAGAACTGAAGAAACTAGACATTAAAATTCTAAATAACCCAATTAAAAAATGAGGTAATGATCTGAACAGAGAATTCTCAACAGAGGAAGTTTGAATCGCCTAAAGATACTTAAGGTCATGTTCAACTTCCTTAGCAATCAGGGAAATGCAAATCAAAACAACATTGAGATACCATCTTACACCTGTCAGAATGGCTAAAATCAAAAACACCAATGACAGCCTATGCTGGAGAGGATGTGGAGTAAGGGAACACTCATCCATTGCTAGTGGGAATGCAAACTTGTGCAACCACTTTGGAAATCAGTGTGGCAGTTTCTCAGGAAATTGGGAATCAACCTACCTGAGGATCCAGAAATACTACTCTTGGGAATATACCCAAGAGATGCCCAATCATACTACAAAAGCATTTGTGCAACTATGTTCATAGCAGCATTATTTGTAATAGCCAGAACCTGGAAACAACCTTGGTGCCCCTCAATGAAAGAATGGATCAAGAAAGTGTGGAATATATACACATTAGAGTACTACTCAGCGGTAAAAAAAACAATGACATCTTGAATTTTGCATACAAATGGATGGAAATAGAAAACACTATCCTTAGTGAGATAACCCAAACCCAAAAAGATGATTTTGGTATGTACTCTCTCATTAGTGGACCCTAGCCATAAACAAAGGACATTAAGGTATAGCTCACAAGCCTAGAGAAGCCAAATAGCAAGGTGAACCCAAAGAAAAACATATATAGATCCTCCTGGAAATTGGAAGCAAACAAGATTGTTGGGAAAAAGTTGGAAGCAATGGAGTGGGGATAGAGGTGGAGGTAGGGGTGGAGGTGGGGGTTGACAAGGGGAGAGGGGGAGGGAGAACCAAGAAGGGAAGGACTGGGTAGAGCTTGCGGGAGTGAGAGAGTGGAGATGGAGAAAGGGTGGATATTGGAGAAGGGAATAAAATATCTACATTAAGGGAGTCATTTTAGGACTGGCAAGATACTTGGCTCTAGAGGAGATCCCATGTGTTCACTGGGATGTCCCCAGCTAGGTCCTTGGGCAGCAGAGGAGAGGGTGCCTGAACTAGCCTTGTCCCATAGTCACATTGATGAATATCTTGAGCATCACCATAGAAATTTCATCCGATGGATGGAGATAGAGACAGAGACCCACATTCACACCAGAGCAATGGACTGAGCTCCCAAGATCCAGTTGAAGAGCATAAGGTGGGAGAAGATGAGCAAGGAAGTCAGGACTGCGAGGGGCTGGTCCACCCACTGAGACAGTTTGCCTGATCTTATGGGAGCTCATCAAATCCAGCTGGACCAGGACTGAATGAGCACGTGATCAACCTGGAATCTCTGAATGTGGCTGCCAATGGGGACTGACTGAGAAGCCAATGATAATGGCACTGGGAACTATCTCTTCTGCATGTATTGGCCTTTTGGGAACCTAGTCTATTTGGATGCACACCTTCCTAGGCCAGAATGGAGTGGGGAGGGCCTTGGGCTTCCCACAGGGCAGGGTACCCTGCCCCTCTTAAGGAAGCAGAGGGACAGAGGAGGGGTAGTGGGGGAGTGGGAGGGAACTGGGAGAAGGGGAGGAAGTATAAATTTTTGAATGAAAAATAAAAGAATATGAAAAAAAAAGAAAATATGCTGCTAAAACTGAGGTATGGTCATTTTGTCACCAGCTTTTGTGAGGTGGGGATTTGTCAAATAAAATGCATCTAACTGTGGGTTGAACACACATCAGTAGGGGTAAATTCTACAGAGCAGAAACTTGAATTCTTTATATTGAGGAGTGGGTGGAAGTTAAGACATGTAAATTATGCTAATGGTGCTATTGACAAAACTCACCTTCTAGCTTGGGAAAGTTCAATTTACATTTAAAATAGATGCTGGGTTGTTTCAGACTTACAATAATTAACAAATAATTCCAAATAAAAAGTGAAACTGAATTCAATTTACAACATATACAAATATCACTGAAAATAAATTAGCAATTTTAAAACAGAAATTTTTAAAATATCGTAAAAAACTTACTTTGTTGTGTGGGATTGATAATTATTTCTTGAATCTAGATAGTAGAAGAAACAAAACAGAACAGAATTGGACAAATAGAACTAAAACTCAAAAAAAGAAAGAAAGAAAGAAAGCTTTGTAAGGTAAAGTAAGCAATCAATGGAGAGAAAATGGCAACCTGGAGGAAATTGAAAAGATATTTCTCTAAAGAAGACAGAATAAGTGAGCAGGAATCTGAGATGTGCTCAATATCAATACCAACAAGGTAATGTAAAACAAAGCTATGATCGTTAATACCATTAGAAAGAGCAAAGTATTTGATCCTAAGTATGTGGGGATATTAAAATCTGTGTACACTGCTGATAAATGTGTAAATGGGGCAGCTGCCTTAGAAAATACAACAAAACTTATTTTAAAATTGAAAATAGAATCACCCTAGTGTCGAGCAACACTATTTTTGGGTCTTTATTCAAAGAGATGAACTTAGGGTCTGAGATTTTTAATGAGTATCAGGACTATTATCTCATTTTTTTTAATAATAGGCATGATTTAGGAACTACTTGAATAGTCATTGATAATAACATATATGAATGAGTAGATAAGTCAATTGTGAAATACACACATCCAATGGAGTATTATCCAACCATGAGGAGAATGAAAGTGCATAATTTGAAGGAATATAGATGGAGGAGGAGGGCGTATTAAGTAAAATAAGACATACTGAAGAATTAGAATACAGTGTATTTATTCCTATACAGTAAATATTTAAAAGGAAGTAGAAAGTGGACGGGGAGGAATGAGGGAGTGTAGGGACAGAAGTGAGAAAAGAGGGTGAAGGGAAGGGGATATGCTGAAATTGTAATACATTTAAAATGTCATATTGAAACCCAGTGTTTTATAAAAAAAAATAATAGACAATTAAAAATAAAGACATGGTGTATCCAAACAATGAGATGTTTCTCATTACCAGAAAGGAGAGAATTCTTATCCAAGAATAAATGAACATTTTTCTAAGAAAAAAAATTGCTTCAGGATACTCTGTGTGACTTTATCTATTCAATAATTAGAAAAAATTAAAAAGTATTAATTTTTTGCAGGTGTGTGTTTAATTCATAGTAGCATTAGAATTTATTTTAATAATTAGTCTGAACTTTCTATTATATGCAATGGAAAATCTGTTAAGGTTTTTAAATTTGGTCTGTGATATACTTTTTAATATTATACTAGAATTATCTTTTATTTTTTTAATTTTATTTATTCATTATTTATACAGTGTTCTGTCTGCATGCCAGAAGAGGAAACCAGATCAAATTACAGATGGTTGTGAGCCACCTTGTGGTTACTAGGAATTAACTCAGGACCTCTGGAAGAGCAACCAGTGCTCTTAACCTCTGAGCCATCTCTCCAGCCCCAATCTGAATCTTTCTTTTTCTTTTTTTGTAAATTATTATTATTATTTTATTACTTAAAAAATACCGATCCAAATTCCCACTCCCTCCTCTCCTCCCACTCACTCCATAGACCCTCTCACCCCACCAATCTTAAGAGAGGGCCATGCACCCTGCCCTGTGGAAAGTCCAAGGCCCTCCGTACTACATCTAGGTTGAGCAAGGCTTACATCCGAAGAGAATAGGATCCCAAGAAGCCAGTACATGCTGTAGAGACAAATCCCAGTGTCAATATCAGTGGCCCCTCAATCTGCGCCAACTGTCAGCCCCCTTCAGAGTTGACTCCTAGTCCAATTGGAGTTGGTGAGCTCAAGCAAAATATTGCTTTGTAGGTTTGACTATTCTGGAACTCACGCTGTTGACAAAGCAAAGCTGCCCAGTTGCTTGTGCCAAACCACCTGCCTGTGCCATCCTTGTTCTGGGATTGCAAGTTGGCACCACAACCTTCAACAAAATATTTTAGCTCTTATGTATGCTTTTATAATTAAGAATGTCCATTTTTCTTTTTTGTTTCTGTTTAGTTCTTTTTCTGTTATTCAATAGGGCAGTTTTAAAGATCATATAGCCAGAGGCAATGTGTAAATTCCTTTCCGGATATTATTTTGAGTTTAGATATAGAGAAATCTTTATTACAAAGTCTAAGAAACACTCCAGGCTGCTCAAGGAGCACTCAGCAATCAGCACTGAGAAGCACTGGAAGGCTGTCATTTCTCTCTTCACAAATGATTCCCTTCACCAGACATTTGCTGAAGGTCTTTGTGAGGGTCCAACTGGTGTCCCCAAGAATGATAGCTATAATGCAAATGCATTTTTATCTTATATCTTAGATATATTTTCAACCATAAATGAGTCTTTGATTAATTTGGAAATGAATGCATACTTTTTAAAAGTTACCTTTCATTATTGTTGTGCGTGTTGGGAGGAACACACACCATTGTTGAACATGGAAATCACAGGACAATAACTAGTTACTGGTTTTCTTTTTCTACTATGTGAAATATGAGCATCCACACCTTCATATCCTTAGATTTATAAGGGACTTATGAAGGATACCATATATTCTGCATGATTGATGGGTTCTCTAATCACTGTTGCATTGAATATATTTAGTGTAATGTTTACCACACACGCAAAAAAATTCTGGAATGACTGATGAATCTGTAAAACAAGATAAAGAAGCAATTTCTCAAAAGCCTGCATCTCCAAAATACTTAAGTTTACCACGGACCAGTATTTTAAAGTGCAAATGAGATAGACTCTGAAGTCAGTTTTTTTAAAGTATTGTGAATAATTATTAAGTCTAGTTTTTATTATTCTACCTAAAATTATTTATATTGATTTAAAATAATTTATTAATAAACTGTGTTTTAATATTATATGTCATTATTGTATGGAAATTAAATTCTTTTTACAATACTAAATATTTGAACTTTATCAGTTAAAACCTTTCCCAGTATATTTACTCTCATGCCTCTGGTTCTTACAGCCATTTGCAAATTATGAAAACTGATCTAGAAACATCATTATTGTATACAAAATTTTTTAATGATTGCTGAGAACATGTATATTTTATAATCTTACTCTTTGGCAAGAAATACTTTTGAGAGAAAGGTCTAGAAAGCAATTTGGTGTTCATTCAATTTAGAATCTTTTTTTTTTGTGAGACAAAAGCCAACCTGTTTATTGAAATGTAATTTATACACAAGTTACACACTTCCTTCCGCCACTCAGAACTTCTCCGGAAACGTCTCCATCTCTTCCTTGATCCTGTTTTCTACGAGTAACGTGAAGTTACTGTCTGTGTTGGAGAGGTTGTAGCTGACAAACACCTGTTTACTGGTCTTCCTGGCTAGGCACTGGGAAAGGCCAGAGGAGGTTGTGCCAGAAGTGTCTCCAAAAAGGGAGGTGCACACAGGGATGGGGTCGCAGCTGCTGCACATGGCCACTGCGAGGTTGCTTAGATGCGGCGTTGCCTCCACCCACAGGAAGAGGGAGTCTGTCGGCTGCATGACGTGGAAGTGGACTAGCTGCTCCCAGAACCTTTCGCTGAAGTTGTGAAGCAACAGGTCCCCCACTCGCGGCGCCCTGTGGCTCCTCCATTCCGCCCGCACTGGAGCCACAGCACAGAACTCAGCCTGGCACGGGCGGCCTCAATTTAGAATCTTGAAACAACCAAGTTTAGAAAAGGCTACATAAAAATTTTACTCTATGTGATTGCAGGTCAGACAGTAGCTAAAGTTTTACAAATAAGCCAGATTCTTGTGGTAATGTAGAAATGAAAACCTGACAAAATTAAGGTCAGCCTAAACTGTTCCTGTATCATGAAGCCACAGGTTATTTTTATAAATTACTTGAGATTTATTTATAGATTCTGGAAAATTATAGCTTCTCATTTTCTGTTTAAATCATTCTCTGTGTCTAACTACATGTTGGTTGCAGTGAAACCAGTTTTTTTTTACATTGTTTTATTTTTTTCCATTCAAAACCATAATTAAAGAAATAACATTTTTTCCTTTCTTCCCCTTCTCCCGGTCCCCTCCCGCTATCCCCCCACCCCTCCTCCCTCTCGGCCTTGGAAGGAGTGCATTCAAAAAGACTCGGTTCCCAAAACGATAATACATGCAGAAGAGATAGGTCCTTGTGTCATTGTTGTTGGGTTCTCCATCCGCCAACTTTCGCTGCCACATTCAGAGAGTCTGGTTTGATCATATGCTCATTCAGTCCCAGTCCAGCTGGATTGGTGCGCTCCCATTAGTTCAGGCACACTGTCTCAGTAGGTGGACCAGCCCCTCACGGTCCTAACTTCCTTTCTTATCTTCTCCCACCTTCTGCTCTTCAA
>PVIU01034951.1:0-10812 GCA_004026605.1 Ondatra zibethicus | reverse complement strand
TTAATGTTGTAATTGTACACCTTATAAACGTATTGCACATGGTTCTTTAATTTTATCATCATGTGAGCTGACATCAGTATTTTATGTTCTAGATATTATAAATAAGACAGGTTTGAGAAATCTTGTGCATAGGTTTTGTAAACATACTTCCATCTATTCAGAGCAAATTTCTGACATTGGAGTTGCTGGCATGTGATTGGCATTATACCTAAAGGAAAGATTTGTTTAGTAATTAAAATGCTTGTTTTTTTGCGAACATAATACAAATCTTTACTTAACATATATTTTGTAAAAAATAAGCATGCATGAGTTACGCATTTTTCTCTTCATGAGTAAAGTGTTGGTATTCTTTCTTCAAACATTATTCACATCCTTTCAATTGTTTTCAGCATTTGAGACATTTGTTGTTCACCATTATGTTACATATTCTTGCTCCACTAGGATTTTTAAAAATATTTTTAGTTGAATAAATTGTATGGTGTCTTAAAGGGCTATAAATCAATAAATAACATATGTGACCAAAAAAAAAAAAGAGTAGGAGGGAGGGTGGAAAGCAATACTGAGAATAAATGTTTTCTTGTTTAACAGAAATGACATTTCAGCTGTCACATTTTAATGATGGACAAATGAGGAAAATAAAGATGCTTATGGTTAGGGTTAAAAAGCAAGAAATTGCTTCTGGTGCAATGATTCTGAGCTGAGTCTTATCTAAAATGTTATCTAATTTCTGGTGTTAAAGAGTGTATGTATAGAAATTTGTTTGGTATATTCAGCTACTGATGATTTTAAATTTATCATATATTGGGCAAAATTAATTATGTAAGAAGAACACTTTTTAAAGGCACATTAATTGATGACATACAAACAGATATTTTTGCTAGTTGTTTGATGAATAGAGCTTGACATATGTTTTTGTTTTTAACAAAAAAGGGATGGGGAACAGTCTTCTGGAATATGGTGCATTGATGGGTGCTCAGGATAACCATGCACAAAAGCAGTGCTGGTGCTCATGATATTAGTATTAGCCTTGGCAGTAGGAACACTATTTGTTTTAATAGTATTAATACAAGAAAGCAGATACTGATTAAATGTCTAGAGAGATATGAAGTTTCTTTTTCTTCTTTTTTTTCAAGTATACTGAAAGCACATGGAAAAAAATGATAGAAAATGCACAAAATGCTATTTCACAATTTAGGTCATATAACTTATTTTTGTTCATAAGAAATAATAAATTACAGTTCTTGAAAAATGTCACCAAAATTAATATGAATTATATGTAAAAATATTCATGAATTTATAAAAATTACCCAAGCATTATTTGATACAGATTTAATAATTTTAGAGACATTACAATAAGTGTTATTTATGTGAATTCCAGGCCCTCAAATATATATATACACACACTAATACATTACATACATTGTACTGAGTCAATACCTAAGATGATTATCATATAGCACAAAGTAGTGAAAACAAGGAGAGGTGAGTAACATAAGTACCTGTCCAGCCACATGGTTGGACAAAGAGGTGTTTGATTAGGTAACGTTTTACTATTAAAGCTATGCTCAACCTAGACGATTAGTAATTAAAGGAAATAACAGACAAACATAAGTCATTACTATCATTATTAACAAAGATTTCACTATTCATAAACGATATAAAAATGTTATATTTTAGCAATACTCTAGTGTACGGAGTTCTTTTGGAGGTTAAATAAACAAAACACTCATCAGAAGTTTGACTATGTGTCTGTTTCTTTCTCGTCTTTCTCCCTCTTTCTCACTCTGTTGGTGTACTGTGTGTGTGTGTGTTTGTGTGCCAGCTTCTGGGGTGTGGGTTAACTTCTGACAGGAGGCAGGAAGCGTGTATACTCAGTGATGAAATTAACACTTGATCCAACAGGAGCACAGGCAAGGCTATGGGAAAAAGCTTCGGTAATCTTATTTTCTTGGTCTCCAGTTTGCTTCACCTCTTTTTGTTCTCCTTTTGTGAAATTCAATCCTACATTATAGGCATTTTTTGACAGATGGTGTTTGTCAAATTAAAACTATCAAATATACTGTTTTAAATTCCAGTATAATAATTTTATATAGATTTCCTGTTACTTTATAAAATAGTAAATCTTTAGCTAGCATTTTTTAAGGAAGAAGTAGAAATCTAACTTTGTAAATGAACCTACACTGTACTAAGATGATAAGTGATCTGTATTAATTTCAGGAGGCAACTTTGTAGATTTTATTTGTGAGCAACAGCATTTCTGATTGACTGAGTTTAAAAGCCTGAAGTATTTCTAAATGAAAGTGAAACTCAGTGCAGTATATAGGAAACCTTAATCCAGACAATAATATAATACTTCAGTGGTCAATGCTGAAAAGATTATGTGGGATGTAGCCCAGTGCTACTGGTAACTGTGTACATCACTGAAGATAAAGCCAGAATAAATAACATGCTTGATGCCTCTAATTCCTTAAAATCAACATAAAAGCCCTGCAAGTTATTTCATGCCAGGTTTGACAGGTGGTGATAATGTTTGAGGAGGCACAGGCTACACCACAGTGATAGCAGTGAAAGGCACAGCTTTGGAGGTGTGCTTAGATAGAGAGCAAAACATGCCTGGAGAAGTTAAATTGAAGTATTTCAAAGCACACAATGTTGCTCAGCTGCCTCTAAGACACCTTGAAATATCTTCCACTTACAAAACTCTCTCAGATATCAGCAACTCATAAAATGGCTCAGATGAAAAGTTTTTACAATATTTTAGCAAAATTAAGAGACTGAAAAGAATAAAATATTTGTCACAAATGAAGTTTTAAAACTATGAACTCTTTGTGATTCAGCAATTTTGGTTTAACAACAGATGCAAAACTAATACATGATGTGGGATTCCACTCTGTATGCTGGGAATACCATTGGTTAATAAAGAACTATCATGGCCTGTGATAGGGCAAAGGAGTAGAGTTAGGCAGGGAAAACTAAACTGAATGCTGGGAGGAAGGAAGCAGAGTCAGAGAGAAGCCATGTAGTTCACAAGCCTCATGGTAAAATATAAAACAATGGAAATGGGTTAAATTAATATGTAAGAGTTAGCCAATAAGAAGCTAGAGCTAATGGGTCAAGCAGTGATTTAAATAATACGATTTCTGAGTGATTATTTTGGGGCTAAGCATCCAGGAACAACCAAGCATCCTTCTTACAACAAATTGGCACCAATGTGGCAAACTAAAATCCACTTAAAGCCTGAGAGAGCTTGAAAAGGAATTCTAGATACAAAAATACAGAGATTAACACAGCTTTTTGCTGTTTGCTGATGGTGTTCCGCAGCTCTTTTTCTAGAGGTTTTCCAGATTCAGTGATAGCAGGAAAAAAGCCTCACAGCTTTGTAATGCCGGCTTTCTGGGCCATGCTGCCAGGACGACCTCTGACTCTTTCACGATGCCAAGCACTTAAATGGGGTTTAAAGCAGAAGGCTACAACTGCTAAATGGCTCGACATAGACCTGGTGCATACTTGGAATTGGGGCAATAAGCATGGCTTGTAGAGGCAGTAAACGGACTTCTGCAATGGTGGAGTGTGTGGCGCATGCAGGTAGGGCCATATATACAGCAGCTTAGAAATTTAAAAAGCGCTTAGCATTTTAAGAAGCAGTCCTGGTAAGAAAATAATTATAAATACACAATAAACTCAAATACAGATGAAAAAGACCTCTAAATGGGTCACAGTATTGGATAAATGTATGTAGGCTTGGGAGAGAGAAGAAAAAGAATACAGAGAGTTGGAAATGAAGTAAATTAGTTTTAAAAAAACAAAGTCTTTAAAGAGACAGTACAGATAGTCATAGATTAAAATGAGTAAAGAATAAGCCACATAAAATGGAATATGCAAAGAGAGACTGGATTATGTATACTATTGTGTTTTCCTTGAACTTTTTGGTTACAGAGAGACATTTGATTCTGGAGATTGCTAAGCTAAACTAACATATATATTTTAAAGGTATCTTGAATTCAAAATATGGGTCTAAGGAAATGTTGCTTTGGAAAAGGGGTTCTTCTTTTGTTTCCACAGAGGATGAGAACCTGTGGAATCCTTCCAGACTAATGTGGTTTGATGCATCAAAACCCCCTGAAATGTTGCCATGAACACCACAACCCCCAAATTACTTTGCCCAAATGCTGACTGAGATAAACCTAGCACACAGCATACACCATGAAGGCTTGATTAACAGTGTCCAATCAGCAGGAAGTAGTCTAGAAAACTATGCCCAAATTCCCAAATATTGTTTATAAATATTTCTTTACATTTAAAGGGGGATATGCTATAGAGATTAATAATTTGCATTGGTATTGATCTTGGTCTATTGATGCAAATTTAAGGTCAATCTTGTTATATGTATATATTTGCTCTTGATTAAGGTATTGTGACTGTGTAATTCATTTAAAATTATAATGTATAATTAGGAAATTTAGGTTAATAGGTAATCGTCTATAATACTCAAACTTGTAGTCATGTTAGTTAGATTTTTCTAGATAGACAGATATGTATTTCAGATGGATAGGCATTCTTCAAACATTTCAAAGATTGTAATATATGGCATTCAAAATATTTTAAACACTTAGGACTTTTCATGATAATGAGACACATCTGCTCTTGGCAACACCAATTACTTCAAGAGGAAGATGGGCATCAATGAGGCTCTTTATTGCATTGGTTAGCCATATGGGCAAGAAACTTCTTTTACCTGGACTGCTTGATGAACTGGACATGCAACATCCGCAGAGAAATGACTACTGAGTTTGCTTAAAGGTTAGACTGTCCTACAGAGTTCATGATTCATGAAAGAGTCTGCTAGACATTCTACAGGACACAGAAAAATATGACTGACAAGCTGCCAATATAGGCAGAGATGTCTTTGAAATTTTCCGCTTCATGGAAAAGTCTGTTGGATACTATGGACCTGTAGGCTAAAGATGGATGCCTCAATGATACAGAAGAACTTTGGGTGACTGTCGAGGCAGTGAGATATCTCTGTCAATTATAGAGTTTTAGAAGTTGCTTACAATGCATTTTCTGTTTACTTAGGCAGTATTATATCCTTCTGGAGTCTTTGATGGAGTTGAAGAATTTATAGTTTTCCTTTGTTATGATAAAAGATAAAGTAGATATAAATATTGTAAGTATTGCTTTATACTGGTTTTGTTATATGTAATTTTACTATGTTAAAGTTAAAACCTTCCTTTTCATTTAAACAGAAAAGGGAAGTGATGTGGGATTCTCTTCTATATGCTGTGAATATTATTGGTTAATAAAGAACTGTCTTGACCTGTGATAGGGAAGAAGAGTAGAGCTAGTTGGGGAAAACTAAACTGAATTCTGGGAGAAAAGAGGAAGATTCAGAATAAAGCCATGTAGCCCCTCCAGAGACAGATGTCAGAACCTTGCAGGAAGGCCACATCCTCATGGTAAAATATAAAATAATGGAAATGCATTAAATTATATGTAAGAGTTAGCCAATAAGAAGCTAGGGATAATGGTCCAAGCAGTGATTTAAATAATATGGCTTCTGAGTAATTATTTTGGGGCTGAGCAGCCAGGAATGACAAAGCTGCCTTCTTACAACATATATATATATATATACATATATATGTAGTTTTTAAAAAATTAATCAATGGAAACAATGGCTACTCCCACCTACTAATGCTTATATCATGAGGATTGTGTATTCTACATCTTAGGAGAAAAAGTCAGGGGCCCTACATCAATTATAGAGTTAGAAAAATCCAGTGTTGCTGCAGGTATGCCACCAAGAATGATGATGTTATCTTATGAATTTCATTGTGATATAGGAACTATGTATATCCATGTACTAAATGGCTTCCTAAGTTTACTCTCAAGTAAAGGAATATCAAAAACTGAGAAGATAATTTATACCACTCACAAGTAATAGATTATAGAAATATTTATTGCTCTTTAGATTAAAGTTATGAATTTATTAAAAAATGTTTTATGTATCTAAGTAGAATTTTTAAATGTGCTCCTATAAACGTGTCTAAGAAAAATTTTAAAGACAAATGAAAACTTTTATGTGTATTATTAATAATGTTGTTTAGAAAACACATAATTATATTCTTACTTCAGTATAATATAAAATGAAAGCATTTACATCCATTCTATTTAAACTGAGGAAATACGTTCAATGCCAGATTTTCTCAAGCATACAAATTCACTGGTCCCAGATTCCAGACTCAGATAATTTACTTATCAGTTGTAAAATTTTTAATGTACATTTGTTCCACACCTCAATTTCTAGCACAAACAGAAACAATTCATTTGCTTTCCAAGTTTATAAACTTCTGCAGATACTGTCTTAGATAAAGGTGGTTTCAGTTCTTTAGAAAAGGCAGATCTGTGATGATGAAATCTGCAATTAAATACAAGCAGAATGACTTAATTTAGTTTGCAATCATAAGAGGAGCACAATGTAACAATGTTATAGATTATTCCTTCTATTAGTCATATAAATTGCAAATATGTGTATTTATTTTAACTTTTGTTCACTCTTATAAACTTGCCTAATTTTTATGGTTAGACAAAGATGTATTTTTGAGATTCCTTATCTCTAAAGACATCTGTTTTATTATAACAGAGCAGAAATGTGAATATTTTTTAAAAGTTTATTGATTTTATTGAGCTATACATTTTTCTCTTATTCCCTCCTTTCATCTTCCCTACCCTTCAACCCACTCCTATGGTCCCATGCTCCCAATTTATTCAAGAGACTTTGTCTTTTTCTACTTCCCATGTATATTTCTCTTAGGGACCTCATTGTTGTCTAGGTTCTCTGGGATTGTGATATGTAGGCTGGTATTCTTTGCTTTATATCTAAAAGCCACTTATGAGTGAGTACATACAATATTTGTCTTTCTGGGTCTGAGTTACCTCACTTTTCCAGTACCATCCATTTGCCTGCAAATTCTAAGAGGTCATTATTTTTTTTCCTGCAGTGAAAGTATTCCATTGTGTAAATGTACCACAAATTTCCCTATCCATTTTCAGTCAATTGGCATTTATGTTGCTTTTAGGTTCTGGCCATAACAACCAGTGCTACTATGAACATAGTTGAGCACATGTCCTTGTGGTATCATTGAACATCCTTTGGATATATACTCAAAGTGGTATTGCTGGGTTTTGAGGAAGGTTGTTTCCTAATTTTCTGAGAAATCACCATACTGATATTCTATGGAGTCCTACCAGTTTGCAATCCCACCAGCAATGCAGGAGTGTTTCCTTTAGCCCACATCCTCTCAGTATAAGTTGTCATTATAGAGTTTAATCTTAGCCATTCTTGTAGGCGTCAGATGAAATCTCAGGGTTGTTTTGATTTGCATTTTTCTGATGACTGAGGATATTGAACATTTCCTTAAGTGTCTTTCAGTCATTAAGATTCCTCTGTTGAGAGTTCTGTTTAGGTCTGTACCTCATTTTTTTAAATAGATTATTTGTTCTATTTTTTGACCAATTTCTTGAGTTCTTTGTATAGTTTGGAGATAAGTTCTCTGTCTGATGAGGGGTTGGTGACAGTCTTTTCCCATTCTGTAGGCTGCCATTTTATCTTGTTGATCATGTCCTTTTTTTACAGAAGCTTCTCAGTTTCAAGAGGAACTTTCCCATTTATTAATAGTTTCTCTCAGTGTCTGTGCTACTGGGATTATATTTAGGAAGTGGTCTCTTGTACTAATGCATTCACGTGTACTTCCTACTTTCTCTTCTATGAGGTCAGTGTGGTTGGCTTTATGTTTAGGTCTTTGATCCATTTGGACTTAAGTTTTATGAATGGTGATAGATATGGGTTTATTTTCATTTTTCTACATGTTGATATCCAGCTATGCCAGCACCATTTGTTGAAAAAGCCTTCTTTATTTCCATTTTATATTTTTTGCTTCTTTGTCAAAAATCAGGTGTTCGTAGGTGTGTGGATTAATATCTGGGATTTCGATGTGGGTCCCTTGGTTATCCTGTCTGTTTTATCCCAACACCAGGCTGTTTTCAGTACTGTAGCTCTGTAGTAGAGTTTGAATGCAGGGACTGTGATGCCTCCAGTCGTTGCTTTGCTGTACATGATTGTTTTGGCTATGCTTGGTTTTTTGCTTTTCCATGTGAAGTTGAGTATTGTTCTTTCAATGTCTGTGAAGAATTTTTCTGGTATTTTTATGGACATTGCACTAGGTAAGATTGCCATTTTCACTATGTTAATTGTACTCACCTAAGATCATGGGAGATCTTTCCATTTTCTCGTGGTGTCCTCTTTAATTTCTTTCTTCAAAGATTTAAAGTTATTGTCATAAAGGTCTTTCACTTGTTTGGTTAGAATTACTCAGATATATTTTATGCTATTTGCAGCTATTGTGAAAAGTGATGTTTCTCTGATTTCTTTTCAGCCGATTTATTATCTGTGTAAAGGAGGGATACTGATTTTTTGAGTTAATATTGTATCCTGCTACATTATGGAAAGTGTTTATGAGTTGTAAAAGTCCTTGATAGAATTTTTGGGGTCACTTATGTAAACTATCATATCATCATCAAATAATGAGAGTTCAATTTCTTCTTTTCTGATTTGTATCCCCTTGACCTCCTTTTGTTGTCTTATTGCTCTAGCTAGAGCCTTATGAACTATATTGAATAGATACGGAGAGAGTAGACAACCTTGTCTTGTTCCTGCTTTCAATGAAATCGCTGTGAGTTCCTCTCCACTTAGTTTGATGTTGGTTACTGGCCTGATGTATATTGCCTTTATTATGTTTAGATATGTTCTTTGCATTCCTCTTCTCTCCACGATCTTTACCATGAAAGGGTGTTGTATTTTGTTGAAGGCATTATTTTGGCATCTATGGAGATGATCATGTGGTTTTTATTTTTTAGCTTGTTTATATGGTGGATTACATTGACAGATTTTTATATGATGAACCATCCCTGCATCTCTGGGATGAAGCTGACTTGATCATGGTGGATGATTTTTCTGATGTGTTCTTGGATTTGATTTGCCAGTATTTTGTTGAGTATTTTTGCATGAGTGAGATTGATCTTTAATTCTCTTTCTTAGTAATGTCTTTATGTGGTTCGGGGTGAAAATTTAAGCCAATAAATGATATTTCATTTAATTTTAATTTAACAGTTTCAAGTGTGTGCAGTAGTATTCAATTTAACTTGAAAATTATGATTTTTATGATAAATAAAGATCAAATAAAGCCAATATAAAAAGAATGAAAGAGTCATGAAATCCAACTATTTCAATAATTAAAACAAATTAATTCAGTACAACCCTAAAGCATACATTTATTTTCTATTTTATGATGGCTATGTCTCTGCATTTAACTCCATATTTTCAATATTTTATTTGTTGAAAAATTTTACTCACAAATGTTAAGTTTACACTTTTATTGTGGATAAACAATAATTTAAGTGGTTAATTTCATCTTGAATAGGATCCATTGTAAAATTCACTGCTTCTAGAGTTTTCTATTTATGAAGTATTAATGTATTTATGTATTTTTCATGGTATGCTAATAAGACTTATATGGAACATCACGCACATCCATTTATGCAGAGCTAGCAGTTCTCCAGGATCACTACATTAAACATCTTTTCAAGGTGAGCGTGGTCAAGTGGAAATGCATGTTTGTAAGATATTTTAATGTAAAAAATTCAGGTTTTGGAAAATGATTTATCCAGTAGGCTTTTTTTTTCAGAATAATTTAATTGTAAATGATTATATATTTCTTACTTCTATGTAATTGGATTTGAGACCCAACGTATAAAAAGTATAAGACTATACGTTAGCAAGGATGGAAAAATTCTCCTTTTACAGAATAACATCCAATATCATAAATGAGCAGCAATGAGTACAGCTTCAGATTTCATGCCACAAATCATGATTAGTTTTGAGTTTGATCCTTTAATGATCTGATGTAATGAATTTTTTTCTATTTTTCAATCAGTAGGACCATTACCTGTGGTGCTAACAAATGCCTGTCTTTAAAAGTGCTGACTTGAAAAAGGTAATCTTCAAAGGTTCTCATTAAAACAACTGTTGATAATGGTCCATGGTTTCCTTCTCAATAAGTGAAGTTACTCTGTTTATGAAATTATGACATTCTGGAAATGCATCTTTGGCTCCCACATTTCTTGAATAAATTTATATTTTTCAGTGGAAAACACGGAAACTTAACAAAAGAGAAGGTGTCCAGACAGTCTTGCATGATGAGGATGAGGAGCTTCATAAATTCTGGCTTCTTTCATCACCCCTGTGATAAGGCTGCCAGTAAGTGCCGATTATGATGGAGGTTTTTATGAGGCAGACACCTGTTATATAGGAGCTGGATGGTGACGGGCCACTCATTTCCCACACACCACTGCACAGCTATTCATATTTAATTACTTCTGGCCAATGTTCATTTCTAAGCCAGTAGTTGTAATATGACCCACGATGATATTACACTGTTTAATGTCCTTTCTGTATGAGAATGAAACAGAATGAAAATGATCTGTTTAGAGCAGAGATACACTTCAGAAGAGTATATTACAGTCTCACACATTTCTAAAACTAGTTTGACTAAAATAGTAGGTGTGTACAAGAAATGCATTTGTGAATGTTAATAATTTCTAAGATAATCCCATGGACTTGTAAGTTTGTGCCTATATCCATGACCATTTTATGAAGAGGAAAGCAATTCAACATATGGTAAAACTTTTGCAGATTGCATGAATAATATGATCACACACATGCCCACCTCATGCTGTGTCTACACCACTCTTCTACAA
>PVIU01034950.1:0-10807 GCA_004026605.1 Ondatra zibethicus | reverse complement strand
GGAGTGTCCAAAAAATTTCTGGTTCAGCTTGAGGACCATACCATGAGAAGGAGTTCACTCCTATCACTGCCTGGAGTACAAGGACCCAGAGGCAGGATAACCCAGAGACCTGGGAGAGAATCAAATATGATATTCTGATATACTTGTCGATGATTATTGCCTAGCCCAGTGAATATCATGTCCCATCCGGTTGTGCAGTTGTTCAGTCCCAAGGAAAACACACAGAAGTCTACATTAATTATAAACTGATTGGCCTTTAGCTCAGGCTTCTTATTAAGTCTTATAACTTATATTAGCCCATAATTCTTGTCTGTGTTAGCCACATGGCTTGGTACCTTTTTCAGCGAGGCAGTCACATCTTGCTTGCTCTGTGTCTGGCTTCCTCTATATCTGGGTGATGACTGCAGACTCATTCTTAGGAGATGGTGTGGCTGTGTGTTACCCAGCAGGAAAATTTCCTGGGACTTTGATAGGTGTGGCTACTAGGAGTTCCAGATAAAATGTGTTCCTCTGTATTGGGAGCTGACATTTAGGAATGGGTATGAGCAAGGAGGGCAAGGGCTGAGGGGTCCACATGAGGGAGAAAAATAGGGTGTTCGCCCAGGATATACTTAGTCCCCTGGGAATAGGGGCAAAGAGTGAGGAACAGTGGCCACAGAAAGTGTTCTGCTATAGATCTGGAGATAACACTGAGAGATTGAAATTGGAGAAATGAAGGCAGAGGAGAAGATCTGTATTTAGCCTACCTGCTTCCCTGGCCAGAAGGGTCAGTGGATTCCCAGGGAATGACTGCTGCGGTTGGGGTCTCAGATAATGCAGTATGTGGGGGGAAGGAGGTTAGAAGGGGGAAATCTTTGATAACCACTGGAGATGGGGCTAGGGGGCAAAGGGAGTCTTAGTTCCTGATCCAGGTCAGTAGGGTGCCTGATTGCTAACATTCCTTCCTTTCATTTATTATAAAAGATGAGGAACTAGGAAGGGGTGATGGTGCTATGTACTTTTAAGTCTCTTACAAATATACTGAATGAGGTTGCTTTGGTATTTAGACAAGGCAGCTGTTTCCAGTTCCAACCTTTGCTCCCTACCACAGCTGGTGGTGCAGTGGCTCAGCAACACGGTGGCTTGTTGTGTTGAGTAATTTTCCTCTCTACTTCATGTATGAAAAAGTGTGTGAATGGTGTGGCCACACGAATGTAATTATGTTTTAAATATATGTTCTACACAGCCTCTATGTCTCTCTTGTTATTATATTTAAAACTCCTGCTGCTTACAAAAACATGGTTTCTCTATACAACAAGTGACTGCTGTCATTTTGACTATGGTCAGGTGACCTCACTGCTATCTTAACTAAGGTCAGGTGACCTCACTGACATCTTAACTAAAGTCAGGTGATGTCAATGCCATCTTAAATAAGGGCAGGTCCAGGTCATCTTTACTGAGGTATTCTCTGCCTAGTCCCGTGGTTTACTTATGTTTTTGTCTCTAAATTCTTCTTACTGACCCTGTTACATGTGTGTTTTGCAGAGTGGCATCCCTTTGGTAGCCCACCAAAAGCATCCACTTCACCCAACTCCCATTTAATGTGTTTGTGTGTGCACACATGTGACTTGACTTAAATATGTATGAACATAAGTTATCTTTAACTCTGTGTATATGTGTATAAAACTTAAATTCAACTGGGTGTGAATGCACGTATTTTTACGGTTAAATGTTAAAATTGTGGATCCATTGTATCTCATCCCAGACTAAGAAAGCAAGAAGTCTCAAGTTTTAAATTAGTATGTATTTTTAAGGCTCTTAAAAATATACTGTATATGTAATCCAACCCTGCTTTAAAATATATTTATTTCATTTCTCTACTATTGTCAGTTCTACCATTAAGCTTCTATTGCAAGCAGCTTTTTCTTCTTTGTCTTTTACAAGTATAAATCTTACCTGTTAAGTTGAGAGCCAGTACAATCAAGCTCGGACCCAGCTCTCAAGGCAGATTCTATACTGTAATTATAACTTATCCATACCCAATAAATAGCCCTCAACTGCTCAGAGATCTGGGGAATATGACATTTAAATGTTTAATTATTAAAATACTTTTCATAACAGAGAGAAATAATTTGGCTCCTAGCAGCAGCACTTTACTTACTCCAAGGAAGACAGAAGACAGATGGGCACAAAACACATCCATCCACAATTCACTTCATCAACTGCCAAGTGTTGACCACTTGGCAAAACTGTCTTTCTTCTAAACTGAATATCTCCAGACAGTGGACAGAATTGCTGGAATAAACAGCGTAGCTGCTCAGGCCAAGGTAGGCTTGTCTTTCTACAGATTTCTTAGCCCACAGGATCTTCTGGAGTCTGGCAGGCCCTGTGCTAAACAATAGAAGACAAATTCAGTCCTGATGCCCCTGCCTTCAACAACAACCATGGAGGACCCATGAATGGCTCTAGGTAGCAAACCAACTCTTAAGACTGACTCTAGGTAGCCAACCAAGTAAGTTCTTTGTTGTTTTAATCAATAACTCTGGTAAAATTTTATCCTTCTCAAAGACCTCTGATGTAGTTTGACAGCTGAGAGGTTTTATCGGTTTAAAAGGACAGCCTCACCAAACAAACTTCAGTAAGATACAAATACAAGTTATTAAGGTGAGTACTTATAAGTTATAAAGATGTGATTACAAATACAAGTTATCAAATTTCTCTCTCGCTCTTCCTTTCATAGTCTTAAAAATACTTTCCATTATGCAAAAATATTTGTTACGGTTATTCTGGTATAAATATGCTTCTGTTTAAAACTTATGTTTTCACAAACCCAAAAAATTCTTGTGAGTTCCAGGGAGCCTAATTAAAGGATCCACCTTAAAAAGGTCAGATACACCCTTCTCAATTCCCTGGTCCTGAAATTTTTTTTCCTACACTTAACTTTGATCTCTGTTCTGCCAACACCTTGCCAGGTCCAAGAGACACCGGACAGTTCCATACTGCAAACCATGGACAGGAGTAAAGAAACCAGCTACCCCAGGATGTGACCAGCACCCAGGTTTCTCAGGTCCTCCAACAAGATGATGCCCACAAGTAAGCAGGAAGCAGTCTTGAGAATACACCACCCTTCCTTTAACCTATTGTGCCTAACTTCCTGCCTTTTTATTATAAGAAAGAGATGGGAATGTTTGATCTGCTGGTCTGACCTGTCTCATGGGTACCCTGTCCATTTAAGAGACAAGCCCTGCCCCCTCCCCCTTCTGCTGAGGCAAGCAGATCTTCCTCCTCCTCTGGCCTGTGCTCTCTCTTTTCCTGTCCCTCTTCTGAAGAGGCTGCCTCTCTCTCTCTCTCTCTCTCTCTCTCTCTCTGTCCCACTCTCCTCCCCCCTCTCCGGGAGCCCTTTCCCTTCCCTTCCATAATCCACTAAATAAACTCTATGCCCAAACTCTCTCTGCTTGGCGTGTCTGTCTCTCTCTCACCAGCTGTGGTCTCCCAACTGCCAAGGGGACCTGCTGAGCCCCCTGTGGGACTGGCCTTCCCCTCTATACCTTAAAAAAGAATAATAACTAGGGTGTCATCATCTTCAGGGCACCGTTGATCCTTACCATCAGGGCATGCTTGGTAGTCATGAGCTCTAGCTCTGTGGCTAGCTGTTTCCTATAACAACAACTGACTGATTATTTGATTAGAGAGTTTTTTAATTCATTGGAGAAACAGAGAAGAAATTGGTAAAGCAGAGTGTGATTAGTGGAAGCAGAAACATGAAAAGAAGAGACATCAGGAAGGGAAGAATTTACTTCTCTATAGGGATCTCAAGGGCCCAGAGGCTGGAGGCATGGAGCTGTTCCTTACATTTCTGGAGGTCTGTTTGAAGTTCTTAGAGTTTGTTTTTCACTATATCTGATTGGTTGGCATAGATACAACATTCCTTTTGGAGGAAGAGGCAAAGGACACTTTTTAAAGCTATAAGATCTAGTCTCCATCTGTTTTGGAGTACCACCATAGTCAGGGAGTCAATTCATCCTTCAAGGGTAAGTATGGGCCACCTGCTGGAGGTCCTGGATGAACTGGAAAGAAAACTGATGATACAAGGTCAGGGAGATGGCTAGTATTGCTGTTCTGGTGGCAACACCCACAGCTACTCCTGTGACAGCCGGAAGGGGCAAGATTTAAACTGCCATTTTATTTCATCAGGCAGCTATTCAGTCCATGACTAGAACCAGCTGGGGTTCTCCTTCATCTATCACTCCCAACTTAAGGAAGAGAAAGACTAGTGCACAAACTCTTGACCAACTAGCAGGTAGGCAATAGTAGACTTGAGTACCACAAGAATGAAGGAGATATGAATTATAGGTTACTGGGGCTGAGGTGGGGTCTTGAGGGTTAAGATTTTGTTGCAATTTAGGGGATCTAATGCTCATACAAAATGTGTTCTAGAGGCTTTAAAGCAATTTGCCATGCAAACATGGGTGATATAAAAATGGTAGGGAGTAGTAGAAATACTGAACTCAGGGCCAGTGGTGAATGGTGAGGTAAGGTTAATAAGGTTACAGGAGAAGCTATAATCATTATTTGTGAGCTAGTCGCAGAAGGAATACACAGAAATCTTCAAAGTGGTCAGATTGGGTGACATTAAGGAGCTAGTAGACCTAGGTCAGAATCTGAAGCAGAAGACAAAAATGACAGGATTTGTGTTATTTAGAAGGGGCAACAGTAAAAAGGTTATGAACTTGGAGGAATGTTTAAATTTCTGTTTTTCTCTCCTATTTCCAGGGTTTGAGTAATTGGGATTTATTTTCTTTGTATATTTATCATGCTCACGAGGTGCCAGGACTAGAAGAAATGGTAGAATTTCACATTTACAATTCTCTAGGAAAAGGGCCTCATCTTGTCAATAGAAGAGGGGACCAGAGTGAGGATGTATATGTGGCAAATGATATTGTTAAGACCGATACGGGCAACCTCCATACCTGTCTGGTTACTCTTTACTATAACCTTTTGTCAATCATAAGGGGAATAATCATAAGGGAAACAGGCAAAAAGGTCAAGAAATGAAGGAAGAAGGGTGGATATAAGGGTGATAGGAATGCTAATTGGCACATGACAGTCTTCTATGGAACAATTTCTCAGCCTTAATTGTAATGGCTGTTTGTTTCTTGAACCTCAAATCTCCATATGTAGGAGTTGTCCTGGACAGAAGCAGACAAGAGGGAAAGAAGGAAAAGTCTATGTCCAATCCAATAGAGTTGAGCATGGCTGTCAAAGTGAAGTCTCATTCTTCTTGAACCAGGGACAATGTGATTGATCCAGGAGTCCTCTGAAACTTAAGGGAACAGGGTCCTGTTGGAGTTGATATCTAGGCAGGGAAGTTATCTTGATGTGGGTGGGATAGGTGAATCCAATAAGGGGGGCCCTCAAGTTTAGCAGCTGTGGAGCTGACGAAATTTACATTGAAGCAACCCTGAAAAGGGAAAAGGGTGATAGAGGGATTGATCTGCAGTAGAGAGAATGACCTCATCCCTGATGTTGATTGGGGGAACAGACAGGGGCTGGCACATGGTCAGGGTAGGCAGTGGTCAGTAAGGTTCAATAATGGAAGCAGAGATGACAGAGTAAGGGGGTGAGAAGAGAGGGTTTGGGTGAAAGTCTGGAGGTCAGAACCAGTCATCTATACATGAGTTCAAGTGGCAGAATGGAAAGAGGTGACTTGGGGAGAGCATGTAGCCTGAGAAGGGCCAGCAGCAGGTTTACCTAATCGAGGTGTTCTTGTGACAGTTTGACAAGGGTGTTTTTAAAGAAATGGTTAGTTCATTTATCTCTCCTGAGGACTGGGGATGGTATGGGATATGGGAATGGGAAGGAATGCAGGGAGCTTTAGATAGGATTTGGAAAATCTGGGAAGTGAAATCCGGACCATTGTCTGACTAGAGGGAAGTAGGGATTCCAAAGCAGGGGATAATCTCCTGGAGGGCGAGGTCAGAGACTGTTTGAGCTCTTTTGTTGGTGGTGGGGAATGTCTCCAACCACCCTGAGATGTGTCCACCAACACCAGAATGTACCTAACTCATTTTATTGTGGGTACGTGGATAAAGTCAAGTTGCCAGTCAGTTCTAGGAAGACAGCCTCTGGCCTGGTGGATAGGAAAAGGAGGGCTGTAGCATCTGGAGTTAGGATCTGATATTGGACATATTTTACAAGAGGCAGTAATAGCACTTAGGAAATGCCAGTCCTCAGGGGTGAACTGCAGGTGGGAGTTGACAAAGCGAGTTGAGGCTTGGCTGTTAGGATGAAAGAGCTGGTGTAGATAAGACAGAATTTGTTGAGTGCCAGGGGGTGATAGTGGGGATGTGGGTTGTAGTACAAGGGTGTCTGTCAATGGGTGGGATGGGTCTGGGCTTCCAAGAGCCACAGCTCTTGCCATCTCTGTTATTTTTCTTAAAGATGGTGAAATTATTGATCTGGTGGGACCGGCAGTGGACAATTCCTATAGCCATGGGAGATGGGACACTTTTAGTGTAGCCATAATTTAGTCTTAGTTGGTTATTGATCCTCCTTTTGTTGTAACTCATCTGTGCTATCTTCAGATAGCAGCACAGGACAGAAGAATATGAAAGGTACAGTTGAAATCTGTGGAGATGTTTAGGGATTGTCCCTGTGCCAATTGGAAGGCACAGTTGATAGCCATTAGTTCAGCTTGTTGGTTAATGGTGTGGACAGGGATGCCCTGTGCCCCAGTCACCTCAGTATCTGACACTTTACTTGTGTAAAAAAGGAGCTGCCATATGTGTACTAGGTATAGGTGACTTGAGGAAATGTGCTCTCCCGTGTGTGTGAGGGATGGGGCAGTGGTTCTTCTAAGGTTTCAGTGCAAGAATGAGATAGGTAATGGTCTATATTTGGTCAGAGAAGAAGATTTGAGATGTTCAGGAGTAAGCATAATTGGAAAGTAAGTGTGGCATCTTCTACTAGTGTCACCTGGAAAGAAAGAACCCAAGGGGAAAGTAGAGTTTATAAACCCTTGTATGTATAGAGGTGGGCAGGTTGTGGGAGGAAAAGATAGTGGTAAGTGATCCAAAAGTGAGTTTGGGGTCAGGTAAATGGGGGAAGCAAAGGAAATAGAGGCTTCCACTTTGGTGTGAAGATACCTCTTCAGTGAGGGAACAGAACAGGTTGGCACCACCAGGAATGAATGAATATGAGGAATAGCCCTGAGAACACAATTGAATGGTAGGGTCTGGTGAAGTTGGTAAGGCTGTCTCCCTATCCTGATAGTAGAGAAATGGGAAGGAGAAATGAGTTCCCCAAACTATGTCAGGATAGAGTAAGTGGTCCTGGTGCCCAGGAGGAAGGAGATGGATTGCCCTGGTACTATAATGACTACTCAGGTATTCCTATCTGAGATGACAGTGATCAGTTAAAGGGAGCTTGAGCTACTTCAGTCATCCATGGCCAGGCCTAAAAGGTTGGCTGGAGGGAGGTCAGGTCTGCTGTCACCACACTTCAAGGAACAAAGGGGCAGTCAACAGCTGTAACTGGAGGTTTCTCATCCCGCCTGGTCCTGCAGCTGCCTTTAAAATAACCAGTCAGAGGCTTAATATTAATTACATACTGTTTGACCTATTGGCTCAGGTTTATCATTCACTAGCTCCTACATCTTAAATTAACTCATTTCTATTGGTTTATATTTTAGACAAGGCTCGTTGCTTGTTACCTCACATATTGCTTCTCCAGAAGCTGCTGGTGTCTACCTGGCTGACTTTCTTTCTTCCTGTATCTGTTTGGATTTTCTGCCTAGCTATATTCTGTCCTGCCACAGACCAAAGCATATTCTTTATTAACAAATGGTAATAAAACATATTCACAGCATACTGAAGGGTGTCCCACATCAAACAGCCCAGTGTCTCTCTGATGGTATTTTGGACATGGCTAGATTGGCCTGCAGGAAATAGGGCAGGACCTGGATGAAGCTGGTTGAATGGCCTTGACCAGCATTTGGTATTTCTGTTCATGTTTTTTTTCATGTCATCTCTCCCAAGGTACACTTTAATGGCCAGCACTAAGACTTCTTATTGTGGGGTTAGGGGTCTCTCTACAGATGCTTAAGCTTGACCTTAATGTCGAGAAATTCTGAGAAAAGAAATAGGTTATAAGAAGTTGTTTACTTCCTGGGTTTTCAAGGTCTAGAGATAGGTATACTGTAAGATGGCCCTTTGTAAGGCTTACTAGGAACTGAGATGGGTATTCATGTTTGCCCTGGATAATCTCTTAGAGTTTCTCTTAGTTTTCTGGTTTAAGGGCAGCCTTACAGAGACAGGCCAGGAAACAAGTTGTAAACTGATCTCTAGCTAGAATGCCTGGGATACTATAGTCCAACTGGGGATCCAGGACGGGGACAGTCTCAGCCCTGGCTAGGTGTGCTATGTTAGTTTGGTATATTTAATCTGTATGTGCTTTAGTCTGCTCCTAAACTCACCTGTGCTCTTTGGAAATGGATTGTTAGTGGAAGATGAGGATATGGGATTAGGTTCTATATTAGAATTTGTTAATGAAAGTAGAGGAGTTAGAGGTATAAGACCCTAGGTTTTTTTTTCCCATTTGATAGAGTTCCCTTAATGAAAAGGTGATATATACCTTGGCTAGGCTGTCCACCCCAGCAACCTCTTGCAAAGAGAAAACTAAGGCCGGGTTAGGCCAGGTGGGGAGAGATAGAGGGAGTGTCACTGCAAAGCAGGAATGAGTAATAGGGAGACTTAAGGCTGCTGGTGGAGTGGAAGTGGGTGCCAGAGCAGGGTGGCTTGAGGACTGTTGCTGGAGAGGGAGAAGAGGAGACTGAGGGCACTGGAGAAGGAGCTGTGGGTCAAAGCTGCTAGTGTGAGTGGTGGTGGTGGGGAAGTTAGCAGGATGAAGAGTAGTGGAGGTTTCCTCTAGTTCCTACTTCACAGCTAGAAAGAGCTGAGTGAGGGAACAGGAAGGACAGAGGGAAGGCTTGGAGCAAAGATAAGAGAAAGCTTGGATATAGGGGACCTCTTTCCATTTACCCAATCTCTGGCAGTAATTTTAAAGGTCCCGTACAATATTGGGATTTAGAGTACCATTAGGCAGCCATTTGGATTGGTTTATCTAAGGGGTACTGGAGTCAGATTTGAGCAAAGGCAGATGAGTTTAGTGGCCCTTAAGTCAGGCACTGTGTCTAGAGGTCTGAGGTTCTCCAAAAGGCATCCCAACGGAAAACCTGGAGCGACAGAGTGTGGTGCAGTTCCCACAGGTGAGATAGAGGTCCACGGCACCACAAGGACCCAAGAAGGACTGAATTAAGGAGGCACAAGTTGAACAGTGGATCATTATCCACAGTTTGAGGGCCAAGGCTAAAATCCCAAGCAGACACAGCAGTCTGGTACCAGGACTTTTAAATGAAGCTAGAAGGCAAAAAACCATCCTCAAAAATGAAGTCTCACCCAGGGGAAATAGTCAGAGGTAGGTGTCATCAAAGAGGCTCAGTCATGTCCCTAAAGACCACGGCACCAAAAATACCAGAGGGATGCTGAAAACTCAGTGGTCACTCTCTCAGATCCAGGGAAACATTTATGCAAACCTTGAGGGAAGACTTATCAATTGTCTGTGTTGGATGGAGTGCCCAGCTTTCAGTTAGCTGGAAAGTGAGACCTTTGCAGGTAGGGTAGGGACAGGGTCTGGGGTACCTCAGATTGCTGGTAGGAAGGATGATTGTGCAGCCACCAGGAGAACCTCCAGAGTCACCAGTGTAATGATATTAGCAGCAGAAGGCTCCTTGGCAAGTTAGAGTCCAGGAGCTCCACAAGTCACACCATGCAATAGATCTCACATGAGAGGTTTATTAGAGGGGGGGATGTAGAGGCAGACCCTGAGCAAGAGAAAATGGAATGGGGAGAGAAGGCATTGACTTTTTATAAGGGGTTATAGAGCATGTGTATAGGGAGAATACACTGTTTGTGACAACAGAGGGAATGAGTTAAATCTTGGCAGCTGATGATGATGTGTAATGACGGCTGACAATATCACTACTACTTGGCACATATAAGTTAGAGTTAGTTCCAACAGATTTACTCAATTATGACAACTATAAAAACTAGAGAAGCTGTGGGATAATGCTTTTGTACACTGTAAAGATTTGTCACTCATATTGGTTTAATAAAATGCTGATTGGCCAGTAGCCAGGCAGGAAGTATAGGTGGGGCACCCAGACTAGGGGAATTCTGTGAAGAGGAAAGGCAGAGACACAGTCACCAGCCAGACGCAGAAGAAGCAAGATAAGAATGCCTCACTGAGAAAAGGTGCCAAATCATGTGGCTAAATATAGGTAAGAACTTTGGGTTAATTTAAGTTGTTAGAGCTAGTTAATAACAAGACTAAGCTAATAGGCTAAACAGTTTATAATTAATGCAAGACTTTGTGTTTCTCTGAGACTGAATGGATATGAGACCAGCAGGACAGAAACTTCTGTCTACATGGACCACCAACTTTCATCTTGAAATAAGACTGAAAGTTCAGTCTCAGAATGGAACTGTTTAACTTATTAAAAGGCATCAGCATAGTTTTTCAAGTACATTGTTTTATGATTTTTCATGTTAATCTTCATCCCAAAAATACACCTGGGAGAAAAGTAATCAGTCATCTTACTCAGCTATGAACTCTGTGAGTTACAATGACAACTGTCTTGACAAAATATGCCTACCGGTACAGTAGTGGCATGAATGTTATGGAAGAAACAAACAAGAATTGGATTTAAACCTAGTCCACAAGACAGAACCCATACCTGGTGGAGTCAACTGTGCCAAGAACCTGTGTCTGG
>PVIU01034949.1:0-10833 GCA_004026605.1 Ondatra zibethicus | reverse complement strand
TTTTGATTTTGGCCATTCTGACAGGTGTAAGATGGTATCTCAAAGTTGTTTTGATCTGCATTTCCCTGATTGCTAAGGAAGTTGAACATGACCTTAAGTATCTTTTGGCCATTCGAACATCCTCTGTTGAGAATTCTCTATTCAGATCCTTACCCCATTTTTTAATTGGGGTATTTAGAATATTAATGTCTAGTTTCTTAAGTTCTTTGTATATTTTGGAGATCAGACCTTTGTCTGATGTGGGGTCAGTGAAGATCTTCTCCCATTCAGTAGGTTGCCATTTTGTCTTAATGACTGTGTCCTTTGCTTTACAGAAGCTTCTCAGTTTCAGGAGGTCCCATTTGTTCATTGTTGCTCTTATTGTCTGTGCCCTTGGGGTTTTACACAAGTACTGGTCTCCAGTGCCCATGTACTGCAGGCTACTTCCCACTTTCTCTTCTATCAGGTTCAGTGTGGTTAGATTTATGTTGAGGTCTTTAATCCATTTGGACTTGAGTTTTGTGCAGGGTGACAGATAAGGGTCTAATTTCATTCTCCTACATGTTGACATCCAGTTATGCCAGCACCATTTGTTTAATATGCTTTCATTCTTCCATTGTATAATTTTAGCCTCTTTGTCAAATATGAGGTGTTCATAGGTTTGTGGATTAATATCCGGGTCTTCGATTCGATTCCATTGGTCAACATCTCTGTTTTTATGCCAATACCAAGCTGTTTTCATTACTATAGCTCTGTAATAGAGTTTGAAGTCAGGGATGGTAATGCCTCCGGCAATTCCTTTATTGTATAGGATTGTTTTGGCTATCCTGGGCTTTTTGTTTTTCCATATAAAGTTAGTTATTGTCCTCTCAAGGTCTATGAAGAATTTTGTTGGGATTTTGATGGGGATTGCATTGAATCTATAGATGGCCTTTGATAGAATTGCCATTTTTACTATATTGGTCCTTCCAATCCAGGAGTATGGAAGATCCTTCCATTTTCTGGTGTCCTCTTCAATGTCTTTCTTCAAGGTCTTAAAGTTCTTGTCAAATAGATCTATCACTTCCTTGGTCAGTGTTACCCCAAGATACTTTATGCTATTTGTGGCTATTGTGAAAGGTGATGTTTCTCTGATTTCCCTCTCTGTTTCTTTATCCTTTGTGTATAGGAGGGCTACTGAATTTTTTTGAGTTGATTTTGTATCCTGCCACTTCACTGAAGGTATTTATCAGTGGTAGAAGTTCTTTGGTAGAGTTCTTGGGGTCACTTATGTACACTATCATATCATCTGCAAATAACGAAAGCTTGACTTCTTCCTTTCCAATTCGAATCCCATGGTCTCCTTATTTTGTCTTATAGCTATTGCTAAGAATTCAAGCACTATATTAAAGAGGTATGGTGACAGTGGACAGCCTTGTCTTGTTCCTGATTTTAGTGGAATGGCTTTGAGCTTCGCTCCATTTAATTTGATGTTTGCTGTCGGCTTGCTTTATATTGCTTTTATTATACTTAGATATGATCCTTGTATCCCTAATCTCTCCAAGACCTTTATCATAAAGGGGTGTTGAATTTTGTCAAATGCTTTTTCAGCATTTAATGAAATTATCTTAAGGTTTTTTTCTTTCAGTTTATTTATATGATGGATTATATTGATAGATTTCCATATGTTGAACCAGCCCTGCATCTCTGGGATGAAGCCTACTTGATCATAATAAATGATCTTTTTGATGTGTTCTTGGATTCTGTTTGCCAGTAATTTATTGAAAATTTTTGCATCTATGTTCATGAGTGAGATTGGTCTGTAATTCTCTTTCATGGTTGCGTCTTTGTGCAGTTTTGGTATCAGGGTAACAGTAGCTTCATAAAAAGAGTTTGGCAATGACCCTTCTGTTTCTATTATGAGAATCACCTTAAGGAATAAAGGTACTAGCTCTTCTTGGAAGTTTTGGTAGAATTCTGCATTAAAACCATCTGGTCCTGGGCTTTTTTTGGTTGGGAGGTTTTTGATGACAGCTTCTATTTCCTCGCGACTTATAGGTCTATTTAAACTGTTCACCTAGTCTTTATTTAATTTCGGTATGTGGTATTTATCTAAAAAACTGTCCATTTCCTGTACATTTTCCAATTTTGTGTCATTAGTAAGACCTAATGATTGTTTGAATTTCCTCAGTGTCTGTTGTTATGTCCCCTTTTCATTTCTGATCTTGTTAATTTGAGTGTTCTCTCTCTGCCTTTTGATTAGTTTGGATAGGGGTTTGTCGATTTTGTTGATTTTCTCAAGGAACCAGCTCTTCGTTTCATTGATTCTTTGGATTGTTTTCTGTGTCTCTATTTTGTTGATTTCAGCCCTCAGTTTGATTATTTCCAGTCTTCTATTCCTCCTGGGTGATTCTGCTTCTTATTTTTTTCAGAGCTTTCAGGTGTGCTGTTAAGTCACTAATGTGTGCTTTCTCCGTTTTTTTTTTTTTTTTTAATGTGGGCACTAAGTGCTATGAACTTTCCTCTTAGCACTGCTTTCATAGTGTCCCATAGGTTGGGGTATGTTGTGTCTTTATTTTAGTTGAATTCAAGGAAGACTTTAATTTCTTTCTTTCTTTCTTCCTTGACCCAGGAGTGGTTCAGTAGTTGACTGTTCAGTTTCCATGAGTTTGCAGGCTTTTTGTTGGTGGAATTGTTGTTACATTCTAACTTTACTCCATTGTGATCTGACAAGACACAGGTGGTTACTCCAACTTTTTGTATCTGTGAATGTTTGTTGTTATTGAGTATGTGATCAATTTTTGAGAAGGTCCCATGAGATGCTGAGAAGAAGGTCTATTCTTTCCTGTTTGGGTGGAATGTTCTATAGATGTCTATTAAATCCATTTGATTCATTACATCTGTTAGATCTCGTATTTCTTTGTTAACTTTCTGTCTGGTTGACCTATCCATTGGTGAGAGAGAAGTGTTGAAATCTCCTCCTATTAGTGTGTGGGGTTTGATGTGTGCTTTGCGTTCTAGTAATTTTTTTTTTTACATGTGTGGGTGCTTTTATGTTAGGGGCATAGATATTCAGGATTGAGACTTCATCTTGATGAATCTTTCCTGTTATGAGTATGAAGTGTCCATCTCCGTCTCTTCTGATTGATTTTAGTTTGAAGTCGATTTTGTTAGATATTAGTATAGCCACACCCACTTGTTTCTTAGGGCCGTTTGATTGAAAAACCTTTTCCCAACCCTTTATTCTGAGATAATGTCTGTCTTTGTGGTTGAGGTGTGTTTCTTGTAAACAGCAGAATGTTGGATCTTGTTTTTGTATCCATTCTCTTAACCTGTGTCTTTTTATAGGTGAGTTGAGTCCATTGATATTAAGCGTTATTAATGACCAGTGGTTGTTCATATCGGTTAATTTCTTTTTTGTGGTAGGGTTTGTGTGTCTCCCTTCTTTGAGTTGAGGTGGTGTAGTGTTGTTAGCTGTCTGTGTTATTATGGGTGTTTATTTGCTTCCTTTAGTTGTGGTTTACCTTCTAGTACTTTCTGTAAGGCTGGGTTTGTGGCTACATATTGCTTAAATTTGTTTTTATCCTGGAATATCTTATTTTCCCCATCGATGGTGAAAGAAAGCTTTGCTGGGTATAGTAGTCTGGGCTTGCATCCATGGTCTCTTAGTTTCTGCAGCACATCTATCCAAGACCTTCTGGCTTTCATGGTTTCCATAGAGAAGTCGGGTGTAATTCTGATAGGTTTACCCTTATATGTTACTTGACCTTTTTCCTTTGCGGCTCTTAATATTCTTTCTTTATTCTGTCTGTTTTGTGTTTTGATTATTATATGGTGAGGGGATGATTCTTTTATATCCAGCCTGTTTGGTGTTCTGTATGCTTCTTGAACCTTCATAGGAATATCCTTCTTTAGGTTCGGGAAGTTTTCTTCAATAATTTTGTTGAATATATTTTCTGGGCCTTTGAATTGGAATTCTTCTCCTTCTTCGATCCCAGTTATTCTTAGATTTGGTCTTTTCATCGTGTCCCAGATTTCCTGGATGTTTTGTGTTGCGAATTTGTTGGATTTGTTGTTTTCTTCTATCACTGAGTTTATTTTCTCTATCGTGTCTTCTGCATCTGAGATTCTTTCTTATATCTCTTGTATCTGTTGGTTATACTTGTCTGTGTGGTTCCCGTTCATGTATCCTGATTTTCCATTTCCTGCCATCTCTTGGTTTGTGTTTTCTTCATTGCCTCCATTTCAGTTTTCAAGTTTTGAACTGTTTCCGTTACCCTTTTGATTGCTTTTTCTTGGTTTTCTAGGTTATCTTTGAGGAATTTATTAATTTCTTCTAACTTTTTGTTAGTTTTCTCATCCCTTTCGATAAAGGAGTTTTTCACCTCTTCGTTAAAGGACTCTATAACTTTCATAAAGTTACGTTTAAAGTCAATTTCTTCTACTTCATCTGGGATAGGTTGCTTGGGTTTTCCTGTTCCATAATTGCTGGATTCTGGTGTTATCATGTTGTTTTTCAGGTTGTTGGCTGAATTCTTTGATTGGTCCCTGCCCATCTCTTCTGAGAGTTGCCCGCTCTGCTCGGTTCGGCTCTGCTTGGCTCTGGGGTCCAGATGAATCTGCGGATGCTGGTTGGGTGAGGTTCCCAGCCCCAAGGGCAGGCTTACTGAGGGTTGCCCGCTCTGCTCCGCTTAGCTCTGTGGGACCCACTTTTATATTCTTATTCCTGGACTCTAGTAGCTTGGGGCGGGGGAGGCAGCGAAGGAAGAACAAACACCTTCAAGGTATCTCTCAGGATAGCAGGAGAACTCAGAGATGCATTGTGACCAAGAGATGCCTTCCCTCACACCTGAAGGAAAGTAGGGGTGGGGGGAGAGATCCCCCAGCTTGGTAGACATTTTGGGTCAGAGCATTATCTCTGAGAAGTTGTCATCCCAACCTAGAGCTCGGGAATGGGAGGAAGCTGCCACAGTGGCCAACAGGGCATAAAGACGAAGAATTTGTCCACCCTTTTGAGATGTGAACCTGGACAGAGATGGGCAGACACCTCCAGGGAGCCCTTCTAGGAAGCCCCTCAATGATCATCAGGATGCATCAGGTTCTTCTCTTGCTCCTTCTGGGAAGACTTTCTCTGAGGAACTAGGGGACTGGGTGAGCATGTGTCCTGTCAGGTCTCCAGCAGTCTTCTTGCCTGTGCAGACCAGGCCTCTATTCCCAACCTTAGCTCAAATAGGAGCTAATCAGTATAGGCAGGTATGGGGCTGGAGTGGGTCTGACGGGCAGCAGCTCTGGAAGGTTGCCATGAAAGGGGCACACCCTTCCTGGAATACCTCATACCCCAGTTTCTGTCTGCACTATTTGCAGGATTCTTGACTCAGGAATCTAGGATACTCTGGCCTTATGTTAATCCACCCAGGAGAGAATGAGACACCACAATAATTTTGAGCAAAGTTTGAAGCAAGCTTTAATTTAATATGGGTCAGGATGACGGGCTCTGGCCAGGTCCATTCCCGGGTTCCCAGAAAATGGCAATGAGTCACATATTACACGGGTTTATAAAGACAACCCCATAAAGTCACCATTTCCCATCACGTCCAGTCATGGGCAAGCATACATGTACTGGCTACATGCCTCCAGCCCACACATGATCAAGCATATCTGGTGCTGCTGGGTCAAACAAACTTGTGTGGGGATTGATACCACGTGGCTTGTTATCTCCCATACACAACACCCTCCAGCATTTCAGGAAGTATCTGGCCCTGGGCAAGGGTTAGAGGCATTTTTGATTCATGGATCTCTTTGGCACACTAAGTTAAAGCTGAAAACATAATTTTGTCTCTCAAATTTGCCGTAACCAGTGATTGCTTTTCATATGCGATGGGGCTTAGAGAGAATTTGGGATGAAAGTTTCAGGAGAGGAAACTCCAGGTTAAGTCAATCCTGGAAGAGGGCACGTGTCAGATGGGACACTGCAAATCAGGAGATCTCAATAGAAGAACCATGGTAAGATCTGTCAGGTACTGGGTGGATAAAAGGGTTCTGGGGTTCTGGGAGCCCATTCTGTGTCAAGAATGTACCTACCAACTCCTGTTTAAGCCAGAAGTAGAAGACTTTTGCTACAGCAGAGTGTGCACGTGATTATAATGGCTCAGATGGCAAGCAGCCCGTGCATGCAGGACAAGGCTTAGTTAGTTCTCAGTTCAGACAGAGCTTTGTTTACCTGGATATCAGTCAGGCCCTTGACTTTCTCTTTCTGAAATTTCCTCTTCACTCTCCAAAAATTCTGGTTGTTCTGGGTTTTTGTTTTTTTATGCTTTTTGTTTTTCCAGACTCTACCTACTAGAAAGTTTCCTACCTAAGGTTAGTCTGCCCCGAACAAGACTGACTGCTCTCAAAATCAGGAAATAAGAAGCAGGAGGTTGATTCTTGGTCAGCTGATTCACAAGTTCTGACCTCTCTCCCTGATCCAGTCTGGGTTTTTCCATCTGCTGAGGTCTCAGGCTGTTTGGGTTTTCACACAGCATCCAAAGTCACTCCCCAAGTAACAGCCTAGTCTCAAGTGCTTCTTCAGAAGTAATAAACCATGATTCCTTATTCCTCACTGAACACAGCATAGGAATCCTGGTTACTTCCACACCCAGCCTGGTTCTGAAGGCATGAGAGGACACAGACAAAGCCCTCAGAACTGCTTTACCCACTCAGGGGACACATGTGTCCCTGCCCAGCAGCAGCAGCCATGAAGCATGACTTTAAGAGGAGAGACTCAGCTCAGACCCACATGCCCTTGTGTTCACATGCTCACACAATGACTCAGTTTCAGTAAAGTAAGGAACACACCAGTGGAAAAGGCATGGATGGTTCTAGACTTTCAATTGGAGTTAGTACAGGCCATCTTTATAAAATTGACGTAGGTGTTCTGCAAAGCCTGAGAATTCCTCTTCTTTGCTGAAGGAGATGGAGTGATAGCATCAGACTGGTCCTTGTTGTAGACACTTAATAAGCAGTCTTCACTTTCCAAGGGATTCAGGTTACAGCCATTGTTAGGGTGTTGTCTGAGGTTTTCTGTCCTGCCCGGTTCCTGCAGTCATTAAGCCCCAAAGAAATCACACAGAGGTCTACGTTTGTTATAAACTGATTGGCCTACTAGCTCAGACTTCTTATTTACTAATTCTTATAACTTATATTAGCCCATTACTCATGTCTTTGTTAGCCATGTGGCTAGGTACCTTATTTGGCGAGGCAGTCACATCTTGCTTCTTCTATGGCTGGGTCACGACTGCAGACTAGGACTTCCTTCTTCCCAGAATTCTCCTGTTCTCATTGGCCCACCTCTACTTCCTGTCTGGTTGTCCTACCTATACTCCTGCCTGGCTACTGGCCAATCAGCATTTATTTAAAATATAGTTGAAAGAATACAAACCATTGTCCCAAACCATTAGGGTCGTAGAGAAGTCCCACAAACCAGCAATCAGCAAGAGCATTTATTATCTCTAGAGTAAGGATTACAGCATGCCTGCAGCCACACATCTGACACAAAAACTAATTGGTGACCTCAAGAGTACCTCACAGGCTCCTTTTATACACAGCTAGAGGAATTCCAGAAGCAGTTAGGTCATCCTGTCTAGGATTGGCTTATGTGATTGACAATGGTATTAGTATGTTTCTGATTGTTTAGGGTTAGCAGGGGCTATCTAGGGCTCTATTTTTCCATTTTGGGGCAAGACTGGACAAGGCCCAGGTTCTGTCCTTAAGTAGTTATTGCCTTGAGATACTGTGGGGACTGGCTCAGGTCTGGTGCATTCTCTCTCCCTAGTCCTGGTCATCGGGGGCATTGGTGATTGGCTGCCCTTTGTTCATGGCTTGCTCAGAAACTGTCTGTCCAGTTTCAAGAGGCAGGAACTGAGACATAGTTCTTAACTTTGTTATCAGGTATATGGTATTTTCTTGGGCTTTTCACCTTCCATTTGTCTCCTGCTGTCTATCCCTGAGCACATAACTAGGAAAGAAATGACAGTCTACCAATCAGAAGAGAGAACTGGACCAAAAAGTTCTTGGGCTCCATGTAATTGGGAAGCCTACAGGGCCATCCCCACAGCTGTGTTCCATGGGAACAACTAGAGCACTGGTTCTCAAGCTTCATCATGCCATAAACCCTTAATACAGTTCCTCATGTTGTGGTGACCCCCAATCTTAAAATTATTCCGTTGCTACTTCATAGATGTAATTTGCTCTGTTATGAAATTGTAATGCAAAAATTCTGATATGCAAGATATCTGCTAAGTGACCACTGTGCAAAGGTCACTTGTTCCCCCCCAAACACGTCATGACCCACAGGTTGAGAACCATTGAATTACAGAGTCCCATCTCCTCTGCTCCTGATGTATAGTGCAGCTAACACTGAGGAGTGATGATGGGAATTTCAGAACAAGGGTCATTCCTGAGAGTCCTTGACCTCTCAGCTCAGGACAGGCAGGCCCTGCAGCAGCTCTATGGACCTCTCAATCAGCAGAGTGAGCACACAGCTTGCTTCTGCAACCTGGCAGCAAACACCTCACCCCTGAATTCAGGAAGGATGGCTGACAGCTTTAGTCTCCGTCCGTCATTGCTGTTGGCTGTCCAGTGGGGTGGACAGTGACTAACTCAGCCTCTACAGGACAGGTCAATGGGAACAGTGATTCTGTTCCAGCAGACTCAAAGATCTTAGTTAGCTGCTGGTTCTTCATCCTTTATCCTGGCTTGAATTAAACATCGCTCCACTGGGGAGCAGTGAACCACCCTGGATGTCTCTCAGGTTGTTTCCCTCCTTCAGCCATGTTTTCCTCAGCTCTCCAGCCTCCCATACCATCGTTTCTTAATAGTACATTTGGATGAACCACCTCTCCTTTGGTACATGTGTACAGGGGTCATTGGCTGACACATTTGAGCAACCCAACCTAATTCTACTGTCTTGTGTGTACTGGGGGAAGTTCCTGGCTACTGGCATGAAGAGTTATAAAGAGGTCTTTTCCTTTTTCATTATTTTATCTCTTCTTAACAGCTTGTAACTGACCATCAGGCCCTTTAACATGAAATTCCAGGTGTTTCTGATGTCAATGCCCAAACATTGCTGGTTCCTGGGCTGTTTACCTGTTCATCATCCCAGGCTTCCTGTCCCTTTCAGCATCACTAAAAATTTCATCAGTGATGTCCCCTTTTATCTGTATAAACAAAGTCTCTCTGGGTGGTGATGAATCTTGACTTGTCAAAGGATGCTTGTATCAACTTTGCAAGTTTGTGTTTATTATTCTTGTGAATTACATAGTGTCAAACATATTATCAATGCATGATTAATGTGAAGTCAACCATCCCATGAGCTTCATGCATCTATCCTCTTCATGACACAGATGACACAAGGGCAGGAACAATAGTATCACCCAAGGAGACACAGCCAGCCCCGGAGAACCTGGGTTTTGATCTACATCGGTTGACTTCAGAGTCAAAATGGGAAACTTGCAAGTTTTATTTTGACTCTTCCTTTTCACATAACCATGTCTATCTGAAGGATAATAAAATATGTATTTGATCTTTATCCCCATTTTCTTACATAGAGTTCTTGGAATTATGTGAGTGTTCATTAGCTGGGTGTGCTTGTGAATACTATGAGGATGAGGCAGAAGGCCAGCCTGGGCCTCAAAGTGATATTGCTGGGAGTCTCTGTCAGGATCAGGTATTTCTATGCATGTTGTTCAAAGAATTAAAGAAGCATACGCAAGTAGTAAAACCAAGATAGTATTTTAGTCAGAAACAAATAAAGTTTAGGTTCCCAAGACCTCCCTGGGTAACTGACACCCTGGGTGACAAGCTGAGGCATGAATGGTAGACAAGCTGCCCTGCCACACTTGAGTGAACCAACCAATGAGAACAAGATTAGTGTAGCAAAGAACAAGGCTCCTAGGAAAGTCCCTAATCTCTGAAGCCTGATTGGTGGGAAAATATAACTGCAACCTGGTAAAGGTGTTTGTAGTTTTTGTGCTTAAACACTTGCTGATATGAACATTTGTGGATGCAGTCATCTTCCAAGTCTGTCCTGTTGTCCCTGACTGGACTTCTGGTCTTCTGTCATACTGCCTAGTAATAAAATCTTGTTTTGCTTGACCTCTTGTATCTACTTTATTGTTCCAGAACCTTGGATGTACAAATATATATATTCTTAATATATATATTCTTATATATTTCTTAAGTTCTGATGCTCTGTAGAGCACTAACACACTAAAGAGAGAACCTAATAAGATAGTTTTGTTTTTCTACTTTTGAATGAGTGAATTTATTAACCATATAGCAAGCCAAAGTAAAATAATAAATAGCAAGTGACAGATGAATTGGATAGATTATAATGGTATATTACTTGTGCTTTCAATAATAAAGCTTGACTGAAGATCAGAGGGCAATGCAATCCTACTGGTCAGTTGTAGTCCAGGGAGACAGAGGCAGACAGATCTCTGTGATCCACCCTGAGCTACACAAGATGAATCAGTCTAAAAGAGAAAGAGAGCACCAAAATCAAAAACACCAACGATTCCCTATGCTGGAGAGGATGTGGAATAAGGGGAACTCTCATCCATTGCTGGTGGGAATGCAAACTTGTGCAACCTCTTTGGAAATCAGTGTGGCGGTTTCTCAGGAAATTGGGAATCAATCTAACTCAGGATCCAGCAATACCACTCTTGGGAATATACCCAAGAGAAGTCCAATCATACTACAAAAGCATTTGTGCAACTATGTTCATAGCAGCATTGTTTGTAATAGCCAGAACCTGGAAACAACCTAGGTGCCCCTCAATGGAAGAATGGATCAAGAAAGTGTGGATTATATACTCATTAGAATACTACTCAGTGG
>PVIU01034948.1:0-10833 GCA_004026605.1 Ondatra zibethicus | reverse complement strand
CACTAACCAAGGAAGTGAAAGATCTATTTGACAGGAACTTTAAGACCTTGAAGAAAGACATCGAGGAGGACACCAGAAAATGGAAGGATCTCCCATGCTCCTGGATTGGAAGGATCAATATAGTAAAAATGGCAATTCTACCAAAGGCCATCTATAGATTCAATGCAATCCCCATCAAAATCCCAACAAAATTCTTCTCCTGCTCTTTCAAACACTGCTGCATTTTGCCTGGAATGCTCCCAAGGCACTCAAAGCCATCCTACTTGGTACTCTGGGAACACTGGGTTAAAAGTGACTCAAACGTTTGTCTTATTAACTTTGTGAACCCTTTATAGTGTTGAGCCCAAGGCATAACCGCTGTTCACAGGATGCACGAGGCAGAGGCAATGTCCGGGTTCTATGAGGGGGCTTTCCTCTGCCTCATGCAAGCAGTGAAGATGGTGAGACCAGCCAGAGAGGCTGTGGATGCTTCCACCCTGGGAAGCTCCTTGGTTGCAGGGCTCTAACTGATGTTTGTTTTCCAACTGCCTTTCATATATGGTAGAAGCAGGATTCTAAAAACAATTGTTTACTGCTAGTCTCACTGCTTGGAATCCCCCTGCCAAGTGCTGGGAATGGAACTCGGAGCTGCAGGCATACTAAACAAGCACTCTGCTACTGAGTCACACTCCATTGGGAATGATTTCTAAATCTTATAGATTTAATATGTAATAGAAAAAAATCGATCAACAAGTAACCTTGTCATTTTATCAATACTGTCACCTAACTCAAAACCTGCAGAGGGTGCTGTTTTTAAAAGCTACTTTTGTTAATACTAATTAAATAATAGTACGAACTCAGAGTTGTGAATGTGGTTTAGAGATGATGGGGATGTCTGCACAGCACAGCTGGAATCCTGACCTCAGTCTGCCGCCTCTGGAGCTATTACTGTCTCTCTATTCCCACAGCAATGTGACAATGTGGCTCTGGGTCTTTGGGGAGCGAAGGGATGGCTTTTTCACATGTAGCTAGGGAGGGAACACAGAAGGCCTTGTGCATGCTGGGTAGGGGCTATGCCCTTGCTGTGCCTCTAGCTTTGTGGTTGTGTCCTGTGTCCCGTGGGGCCATCTCAGATATGAGAAAGTGTCCCTTCAGCTGTACACCTAAGCCGGGAGCACCTCACACCTTCACGTCCATCCTCAGGAGTGGGTGTGATCATTTATTCCAGTTCCCAAATCAGAGTAATTGAGATTTGTAGAGGCGAGAGGATCTTTCCACACTGATACCCAGAGGCATCTTGATGGCCAAGGCAGAGCTGGAAGCAGAACTCTCCAGTCTGTCATCTGCTGAGGGACAGTGAACTGACTGACACTGGTGCAGGGCAAGTCAGAGCTGGCACCGACAGGGAGCTCTGTGGATCAGCCTAAGAAACACTATGGCATGTGAAACCTTCTGTTTGTAAATAACTTCAAGGTTATAAAAGGCCCGCAGGAATGCAGCAGAGAACCCCAGGCACCCCATGTTTAGATGCTCCCCTGTTACCAGGGCCTCCTTTCCTCCTGGGCCTCTCCTTGTCCCTGTGTGGCTATTTCTAAACCACACACTACTAAGTGACAGATATTGTTCCTGCTTCACATTTTTTCTTTGTGTCTGATATGTATGTACATGGTGTGTGTGAGTATGTGTGATTGTGTGTGAGCACCGCCATACATGTACCACAACACATGTGTGGAAGTCAGAAGACAGAAGGTGAGCTGGTCCTCACCTTCTTCCTTGTTTTTGCGTTTCCTTTATTTGTTCTTAACTAACTAATAAATTATTTGTGCTGTGTGTGTGTGTGTGTGTGAGAGAGAGAGAGAGAGAGAGAGAGAGAAACAGAGACAGAGCAGACTGTGCACATGTGTGTGCACCATGGCCTAAGCATTGTGTTGTGTGTGTGAGAGAGAGAGACAGAGCTGACTGTGCACATGTGTGTGCACCATGGCCTATGCATTGTGTTGTGTGTGTGAGAGAGAGACAGAGCAGACTGTGCACATGTATGTGCGCCATGGCCTATGCATTGTGTTGTGTGTGTGAGAGAGAGACAGAGCAGACTGTGCACATGTGTGTGCGCCATGGCCTATGCATAGAGAACAGAGGAGAACTTAGTGGAGCCGGTTCTCCTCTTCCACCACGTGGGTTCCAGAGGTCACACATACCGACAGGTTAGGTTGTGGGGCTTAATGACAAGCCCCTTTCCCTGCTGTGCCACCAATAGGCTCCTGTCACTTTGTTTTGAGCCAGGGTCTCTTTGCTGTTCACTGTTGTGATGGACAGGCAGTTGGCCCGTGAGCTTCCGGGAATCCTCTTGTCTCTACCTCCTGCTCTCTGTCGAAACATTGGCATTATATACATGCTACCATGACTGACCTTACATTTTTCCTGGATATTCAAACTTAGGTCCCAGGTTAAAAGGGCAAATTCTATACCCAGTGAACCATGGCTCCATCCCCCATTCAAACGACATTCAAACGGCATTAGAACGGTAATCAAGATTCTTATCTTAGAGCTTCCATTACTGTGCTAAACACCATGGCCAAAAGCAGCTTGGGGAGGAAAAGGTTTAGTTCATCACACACTTTAGGTCATGGTCCACCACTGAGGGAAGTCGGGGCAGGAACTGAAGCAGAGGCTGTGAAGGTGTTGCTTACTGGCTGGCTCCTCATGATTTGCCCAGTCTGCTTTCTTTTTTTTTAAATAGATTTTACTGAAATATACACTTTTCTCTGCTCCCCTCCCTTCCTCTCCCCTCCCCTTCATCCCTCTCCCATGGTCCCCATGCTCCCAATTTACTCAGGAGATCTTGTCTTTTTCTACTTCCCATGTAGATTAGATCCATGTGTGTCTCTCTTAGGGTCCTCATTGTTGTCTGGGTTCTCTGGAATTGTGATTTGTAGGCTGGTTTTATTTGCTCTATGCTTAAAAACCACTTATGAGTGAATACATATGATAATCATCTTTCTGGGTCTGGGTTACCTCACTCAATATGATGTTTTCTAAATCCATCCATTTGCCTGCAAATTTCAAGCTGTCGTTATTTTTTTCTGCTGTGTAATACTCCATTGTGTAAATGTACCACATTTTCCTTACCCATTCTTTGGTCGAGGGGCATTTAGGTTGTTTCCGGGTTCTGGCTATGACAAACAATGCTGCTATGAACATAGTTGAGCACATGTCCAGTCTGCTTTCTTACCTAACTAGGACCACCAGCCTAGGGGCCACACCCACAGCGGTCTGTTTCTGCCCACATCAAGCATTAACAAAGTAAAATCCCACAGACTTGCCTACTGGCCAATCTGAAGGAGGCATTTTCTCAGTTGAGGTTTCTCTTTCCAGATAATTCCAGCTTGTGTTAAGCTGACAAAACTCAATCAGAACAGATCATAATTGTAATTATGATGTCCTTCTGGCCTGCTTTAATCTATACCATTTTCTAAGCTTTTCACTAATAATTTCCCAAAGTAAACACTCATCAGTAGACTGTCCCTAAATTTAGCTTTGGGTTTTAAGTTAAATTTTATCTTTTTCGTTTGCATACATAGTGTGTGTGTGATATGTACGTATGTAAGAGGTTGGTGATGGGTTCCTTCCTCAACTTCTCCTTCCCTTATTTTTTAATTTATTTAATAGTTATTTATTATTAGCAAGGGACAGGGACACTCCATGACACCCATGCAGAGGCCAGAGAACAATGCTATGGAGTTGGTTCTCTCTTTACCCTTCCATAGGTTGCAAGGATGGAACTTGGGTTGTCAGGCTTGAACAGCAACAATTCCCTGACTGGGCTGACTTACCAAGCTGCTACCTTATTTATTTAATGACTTTTTCATTGTGTCTTACTTCTTATGTACGCTCATGTCTATGTGTGTGGCTGTGTGTGGAGGTCAGAGGACAATTTATGGGAATCCATTCTCTCTTCCTATTATATAGATTTGATGAATTGAATTCAGGTCATCAGGTTTGGTGACAGACACCTTTACTTGCTGTAGTGGGTAAACGTGACTGCCGACTTGACACACTTGAGAAGAAGGTCACTTAAGCCTTAGCTTCAACATTATAGATAATAAGTTCATTATTTTTGAAGACGAGATAACTGATTTGTAGTTCCAATGTGAAGTCACCAGTTTTCACTTTTTGAGCCAGAACTCTGGAGAAAAGCTTGAGATTATGGAAATAGCCTTTGAATCACCACACACACTAGTTTTAGTATCAAAATTGGTTCGGTTAACCTTAAAAATGTTTTCCTGGGCTGGAGAGATGGCTCAGTGGTCAAGGCATGTATTTCTTCTGTTACAAAGGATCCAAATCCAGATCCCAGGGCCACGCTGTGACCCACACACCTGTAACTCCAGCTCCAGGGGATCTGGTGCCCTCTTCTGGCTTCTGTGGGACCTGCACACACGTGCCTGTATCCACACAGATCCACACACATACACAATTAAAAATAAAATAGTATTTTAAAAAATAAATCTTTAAAATTGCAAAAACATCTTCTTGTGCTGTTTCTTATACAAATCCATGTGTGTGCATGTGTGTGTGTGGTTCCTCTGCTCAGGGAGACCCAGCTCAGCTCACTAGATTAACCGAGGGTGCCAGGCTGCTTACTTGACTCCAGAATGGACAAGGGCTGGGAAGCTGCTCCAGTTTTGGGATGACTGAAGTTTGCTGATCAACAGACATGAGGCTGAAGGAGAAGGTCACCCTGGAGGTGGCCCGCCATGGACATCCCTTCATGTCGCCAACTCCATACTATAGGCTGGGTGCTTTCACTACAGATACATGTTCCCATACTTATGGCAATTAAAGTTCAAAGTTAAGGTGTCAGCATGATTGGATTCCTTCAAGGTCTCCTCTTTAGCTTGCAGATCGTGGCCTTCTGTCTGCAAGTAGCCTTTCCTCTACGTGGTGTCCTGTGTCTGTTTTTCTCGTAAGGGCGTCCGTCCTGCCATATGAGGGCTGCAGGCATAAGGTGTTGCTTACCCTTAATTACCCCTTTGAAAGACTCTATCTCTAAGCATAGTCACATGGGATTAGAATTTCAGGGTGTGAACTTGGAGAACACTGTTTAGTTTATACCAGGTGGGTAGAGGAAGACATTGGAAAACTAATAAAAAAAAAAAAAGAAAAGAAAAATAAATAAATAATGAAAATAACCAAAGATGGCAAGTTCCTACTTAGCTCCTGCCACCCACACCCAGTAGGACTGCTTCTACTCGCTATGAGTAAGTAATCCATCGCATCAGGACGGAGCACCCTATCCCATTCTTAGGGGGCAGTGTGCCTGACTCTACTTCTCACCTGAAGTTTCTCCGGTGTCATTTCAAACTCAGAAGTGAGATGTCACCCAAGAAAACAACACTTCCTCTAGGATATGTGTCTCCTCTGGTCCCACACCTGTTTGCACAGATATGCCCAACAGGATCAACTCACAGCTATAATCCCAAACCAACCCTTCAGCTCACAGCTATGACAATCCCGGAGCTACAGGAACCAACCCTTCAGCTCACAGCTATGACAATCCCGGAGCTATAGTACCAACCCTTCAGCTCACGGCTATGACAATCCCAGAGCTACAGGAACCAACCCTTCAGCTCACAGCTATGACAATCCCAGAGTGGCAGGACCAACCCTTAAGGCTGGGGTTCTGGCAGCCTCCCCTTCAACTTCCTGTCATCAATGGGCCCACAGCCATGGAGAAAATTCCTCCAACACAGCCATGAATCTGTCTTCATCTGTTGGCTGGGAAGATTTCCCTTCTCCAAACTCTATTGTCAGAAAGCTCATCCAGGAAACTTTCTGGGGAGGACCCTCCTTATAACCCTAGCTCCTTGAGTTTGTAGGATTCTTATAGCCTCCATTCTACTGTATCTGATATTCATTTTCCTCCCATACTACAGCCACCTCCAGCCATTTTTCCGGCTTCCACATTCTGAGGTTCTTCATAGTCTTCGCCGAGTCTGTTTCAGGAAGTCCCAAACCCACTGGGGAGCAATCCCAAGAGTTGTTCTCTCCCCACCCCCACCTCTGTCTCTTTTCCAGACCCTCCAGGGTGGTGCCAAGTGGGAGGAGGTGGGGTGCAATTCTCCGCCTTCCTGCAACTCAGCAAATTGCAATTTATGAGTTTCAATCCACATGAAAGGGCCCCCAATTAAGTCTCCCTGGATTTATTTGGAATGCTGAATTAATTTGGAAAACAAGAGAAAAAAAACCCCAACAACTTGGTTTCAGCCCAGTGAGGGACCATGACATTTAACTAAATCTGTGCACTCACTCGGGTGCCACCTCCAAACTAGCCACAGGTACACTGTGATGGTGATAAAATCTCATCTAACAATGAGGATTACACTGTGGGTGAAGGGCAGCATTCCCCCAGGAGAGAGGACAGGACCCAGTACAGGAGACCTGGGTTCTAATCCCGCTGTCCACCTCCCCCTCCCTGACCTTTCACGTGTTCTTGGGCTCTGTATAATATCCAAGATCGTGTGCAGGGGTTCATCTGTAGAAAGATAGCAGCAAAAGGTGACCCTCCCTAAGGGTCTCTTCTGTGGAGACATTGTGTGTGTGAGTGTACATGCACTTGTATGTGTATGTGTGTACAGAGGCCGGAAGTTAATGAACGTTTTTTCCGATTGCTCTCCATGTTATTTTTGAAGCCAAGTCTCTTGCTGAACCCAGACCTCACAGATTCAGCCAGACTGGCTAGTCAGTCAGCCCTAGCGATTCTCCAGTCTCTGCTTTTCCCAGCAGTGAGATTACAGGCATGTACTATAGTGTGTAGCTTTTTACATAAGTCCTCGTCCATGCATCAGGTATGTTACCAACTGAACCATCTCTCCAGATCCCTCTGTGGAGCCCGTTACCCCAGATCTACACAACTGCAGGGACAACAGTGTGGTGACATAGATTGGGTCATCCAATCTGCTGCGTTTGGATCCTTGGTGACTCTGAGTTGCTCTGAGGGTGGAGCTTGAAATCCTAATGTCCTGGGAGTCCCTGCATGGCCTGGCCTCTGCCCTTTCTCCAGCTGGTTGTTGCTTGGACTCTGTGACACCAGTTATTTCCATTCCTGCATGTTCACTGGGCCTCACCCCAGAGGCATCACCTTTGCACATACTGTGATGTTGGTGTGCGCAGCACATGGGCCTTTTCTTCTGGGTCTAGTTAATATATACCTTTCTTTTATTTCTCAACTCAGTAATGGTTTCCTTGGGGAAACCTTCCAGGGCTAAGCCAAATGTTCCCTTTCTGTGTTCCCTGGGTGCCGTGTATCTCCTTTGAAGCAGTTGCCACACAAGCCATTTCCATATTCCCGACTCTTCCATGACACTGCAAGATTCTAAAGGCACGAAAAGGTCTGTGCTATCGTCGCTAACCACTCACCTCCAGTGTCCAATACAGTAATGCAAACTAAGGAGGCATTTGGGGATAACTGAGCAGTGAATGCATGTTTGCATCCAGGGGGGAATCAGCACTTATTTGATTAAGCCACTGGTAGTGAATGCTCCTACTGGTTTCTTCATGAAAGACCGGATGGGTCCCACCAAAGAAGCAAGAATCCAAGGAGGTGACTATTGGCACCATTGGGCAGCAGTCTGGTCAGCATCTCCTGAGGACAAGGTGAGAGCCAGACCCTGCTGGTCTACCAAATGGGGATAAGGAGAGTGTCCAAGCATGGAGTACTGAGGAGTATAAGTAGGAAATGACCTGTGTGAGATATTGCACAGTGCACACCTGATCTCTCACGTTCTTGCATTGGCTTCCTGAGTATTCCCCATCCTGACATCTGGAGTTCAAGACCACAGACCTGAATCTGAGCAGTTCTTTCCTCAGTATTCCTGAATATTCCACCGTTGAAGGGCTCTCACTTCTCCCCGCCGCCATTCTGATCTTCCTGCTCAGGGCACTTGGATGAGCAGGTGGGATGTGGAAGTGAGCAGAGAGCCCTTCCCAGTGATGAGGGCTCACTCGGACAGTTCTGACCTTCTCAGATCTCTGCAGAGAGCCATCTGATGATGCTGATTCCAGCGTCAGGAGAGCAGAAGTCTTGACCTTTGGAGCAGCAGATGTGGATTTGAATTCTCTGCAGGTATTACCTTTCAAGACAGCTGAACACTAGGGACTAGAGTGCAGGACAGCAGGCTCCCAGTCCAGATGGTGCCCTCTGTGGCACATCCCCATACTTGGGCAGTCCCTCAGCTCCCCTCCAGGGGTTACCAGGTTGAAAACTCAGTTCACCGTCTCTGTGCCCTCATCCTCAGCACCACTGCACACTTCCACTCTTGATTCAGCTCCTTTCCTTTATCTGTGTCCCTTAAGGCCTCAGATCCATTTGCTATTTGCCACCCACACCACCCTCTCCCCTTTCGCCTGCTTGACTCCTTCTGGTCATCTTGGTCTGTACTCATGTGCCCCCCTTCCAGCAAGATCCCCTTGGATCCAGCCGCTTATAGAGGTGCCCGCCTGGCCGCCCTTCACCTTCACAGCCATCACCACTGAAACCATCTTCCCTTGTTTTGTCAGTTCACTCCCTTGCCCACCTTTGTGCCTGGGCTGTCAGATCTCAATAAGGCACAAGGCCCACAGTTGTTCTGTGCCTGTCGATCACAGGGGAGGCAACCCAGGCAATGAGACCCTCTGAGCCATGGATGAGAGAGGACACAGTCCAACAACTGTAATAAAGAGATCCTTAAAACACAACGCTTTGGCTGCCAAGCTCCATCCCTCTCCCATCACAGCCTAAAGATGCTAGCACAGCATCACCTTCCATGATTCCCAGCCGTGGCTCCACGGAGGCTGCTTGAATTCTAGCTACCCCTACCCAAGGAGAAAGGACTGCAAAGGACTGAGGACCCAGGCCCTTGTCCTGCCCCATCTCTCGGTGCTCAGCTGCCAGGAACCTCTGCTCTAAGGAAACATTGTGGGAAATGACCTTAAGCACCAGGACAGTGTCCATCAGCCATTAGTATTTAACATGGTCTCCCCAGATTTAGGAACAGCTACTTGCCCACGGTGAGAACCAGATTAGATCCTCTGCTGCTCGGACCACAAGCTGCTATCAGGTCTCTGGGTCTGAGTCTAAACTCGACAGTACCACTTATCTGTCCATGTAAAGGAGGCTCCGGCTGTGGTGAATTCCATGCTCACAGACCTGGGAGGTGAGGTGTTACAGGCCCTGGCCTGAGTCACTGAGCATCTGTTCCCTCGTCTGTCAAAGTGCTACAGCGAGAGGAAACGGGACACAGGCTGCAGAGAACTGAGAGTAAGTGCCCAACCACAGAAGCGGTTCCCTGTCCTCCCCACTCCACCATCTCTGGCCTGTCCACCCAGTGTACAAGTCCTGGCAACTCCTTTGTGTCTGCGCCAACCACTAATTTTGCAGCCCAGTTCTGGGCAAACCCCCTCCAGGGCCGACCCAGGCTAGTGGGCTTTGCCCTCTAACACAGTCCTTCTGGGATTCTGACGGCTGCTGGTCCCTCACAGGAGTTCGCTCTGAGAGGGACCAGCGGGGGTTCCAGGAGAAAGGGACAGAAGCCTGGAGCAGAGGGTGGGCTGAGGTTGGAGCTTCTCCCTTGAGCCTCTCTGAAGAGAGAGAAGAAGGGTGACCGGTGACCCCCATGAGCCCATTCCTGTGTGAAGATGTCTTGGAAGCAGCCATGGGAGGTGGAAGGCTGGCCTTGGTTTGTGGGCGATGAAGCCATGGAAAATGTTGGGGTGGTGTCTCGCCTCCTGAGCCCCTGGGAGACTGCAGACAGAATTTGGCTGTGGGAACATGAAGAGCTGACAGGATCAAACTGACTTTTTGACACATTTCTGTGGGAAGGCATCCCTGAGTGTAAAGCCAGCTCCCAGAGCAGGGTGGGACCTTTCATGTGGCTCAGGGTTGACTCTGGCCCCCATCACACGACGCCTGGGCGGAGAAGCTGAGTGTGGGGTGGGATGAGGCCCTGCAAGAAAAAGGCTGCGTCCTCCACTTCTTTCTGCTTCCATGGAGGACGGCTCCTCTCTGTCCGACTATCTCCGGCCCCCGGGGTTCATCCTCACTTGACTGGGTGCTGGGTTAAAATCCTGGCTTCACCACTTACAATCTCCATGACCAGAGTGAATAGGTTATCATTCTGAGTTTCTGTTGCTTCCTCCAAGAAAGAAGGATAGCCGATAGGTGAGAAACAGGTCCCAGAGACTCCCAGGCCCCTCAGGGAGATGTTGTCTCACTGAATCATATGCTGTACCTTAAAAGATTACATAGAATTGGGTGTGGTGGCACATGCCTTTAACCCCAGCACTCAAGAAGCAGAGGCAGGCGGAGCTCTGTGAGTTTGAATCCAGCCTGGTCTACTATTGAGTTCCAATACAGCCAGGGCTACATAGTGATGCCTGTCTAGAAACAAACAAGCAAGCAAAAAGATTATGTAAGTCATTACTTTACTTAGTCATAACAAGGCTCTAAAAGAGGAATTTTTAAGCCCATTTTGCAAATGAAGAAACTGAGGCTAGAGTTTAAGATGCACAGAGAAAGCCAGGGTGCTCTAGACACAAGCCGAGAGCTGCTGGCCTCCAGGGCCTCTGTTCTTTGGGCTGCAGGAAACCTGTGTAGCTGGCAGCACAAATGTGAAGACGCATATGTCACACTGGATGAATGCAGCTGATCAGGAATGCCAGGGGCATATGTCACACTGGATGAATGCAGCTGATCAGGAATGCCAGGGGCATATGTCACACTGGATGAATGCAGCTGATCAGGAATGCCAGGGGCATATGTCACACTGGATGAATGCAGCTGATCAGGAATGCCAGGGGCATATGTCACACTGGATG
>PVIU01034947.1:0-10840 GCA_004026605.1 Ondatra zibethicus | reverse complement strand
CCACTGTGTTCCCACCAGGAAGTGCCACTGTGTTCCCACCAGGAAGTACCACTGTGTTCCCACCAGGAAGTGCTGCTTTGCCTTGGGACCTGCTAACCATGGGCTAAAACTTGGAAGTGAGCAAAATAAATCATTCTTCATAAAAATCAAACTGTGTATTTGTGTGTGTGTGTGTGTATGTATGTATGTATGTGTCTATATCCCGTGTGTGTGTGTGTGTGTCTGTGTACACCAACATGCAGGTGTACCTGTATCATGGCCGGCACGTGGCCGGCATGGCCTCGGCTTGTCCTGGCCTTCTGTGGAATTGCTTTTTATTAACCCCTGTGAATTCCAGGCTGGCCGCCCCATAGGCTTCCAGGGATTGTGTCTCCCCTCCCACCTCACTGTAGAAGCACTGGATCACAGAGGGAGGCCACTGTGTCCTGCCTCTGACGGGTTTAGGGGATCCGAACTCAGGTCCTTACGCCTTTGTGGCAAGCCCTTTATCTGCCAAGCCATGTCCCCAGCCCACCTTTCCTTTTAGGTTGGTTCTTACAGGTATTGTGTACAGTAACGGATACCCGACTCACACGTTTCATCCTCACCTGCGGTTCTATTTCCTATACTATAGTGACTACACGAAGTGTGATTAATATTGTCACTTTAACAGAAAGAAGAAGGTGGACCAGCTTGATCTATACGGAGCCATCGTAGTTTGCTACTGCTGAGTAAATGAAACAGTCACAAATTTAGAATACGACGCTCTTCTTGTTAATGCTCCTGCACACACGTGTTCATAAGAGGCCGCACACTGAGTCAAGTTACAGTTCAAGAAGATGAAATATTCAGCAGCCGGGCAAACTGCTACAATACCGGGCTCTGAGTTCGAATTAAAACTGTGTCCACCTAGGGAAACCTCATGTTTCCTGCCTCCTTTTCCCCTGAAAGGAGACGACGGTTCTTCTTTCTAAGCCCAGGAGAGGCTGCCTGGCCTTTGCAGTGAAGCTTTTAATTACCTGCGGCCATCCTGGAAGAGACTATAAGAAACGGGCCGTTAACACTTGAGCAGCTGATTAGCTCGGATGGTTAGCGGGAGGACTGATGACTGATGAGGCTGAGGGCATATCCAGAGCCCGCAGCCCTGGCATCCCCACCCATCCTCCGTTCTGTAGTCCCTGCCCCTTCAGCTGCCCCATAGATGCTCACTGTCGCCTGGAAAGGGGCCAGGGAGGCGAGCCAGGAGCCAGCACGGGCTCTTTGTGTTTAAAACCAAACAAAATAAAAACAGGTTCTCTGATGTGCCACCCCCTGTGATCCCTCTCTAGGAATACCAGACTTAATGATTTAAATTTAATTTGTTAGCCATTTGGTGGATAGTTAAAAAAAAAAAAATCAAAAGCAAAACCAGCAACAAAAAGTAATGATGTATTAGCATTTTTATAATAAGCAACACTTAATATCTATTAATGTGAGTTCAAATGGATCAGCGATTTAATTTCTTAATAAAATGAATCAGGAAAGTATTACTTAGAAGAAACTCCATACTGTGAGCATGTTTCCTGCGTGTTTTGTGACCTTGGTTCTTGTGCGTTGTTAGAAGGGACAGAAATGGAGGCGGAACCGGCGATTTCAGAGTTCAGTCCTTCCTCGAGGACTACCTTCCAAGAGAGAGGGGTTGGGGGAAGGGTGCCCCTGAGTTTTCATTTACTCCTGCAAACAGCACACTAATAACTGTGAAGTCCCTTTCTTCTTGCTGTGTCCCCCGTGGTGAGGACTGAAGCAGCTCCCTCTCACATGCAGGACAGGCAAGCTAGGTGAAATACAAAGTGGTATTAAAACTTGGGCACTTGTGAGCCCAGTACTCCCCATGCTGAGGGGGGAAGACCATGAGTTCCAGGCCATCAAGAGACCCTTTCTCAAAGAAACCAAACTAACCACTCAGCAGCAAAGGCAATCCAGACCTTTGCTTCCCACTTATCACTTACTCAATTAAGTAACTACTTATACTTCAAGCAGTGGAGGGGAAATCAAGAGACAAAGGATTTGAAGCCAGGTGGTGGTGGCGCATGCCTTTAATCCCAGCACTCGGGAGGTAGAGGCAGGCGGATCTCTGTGAGTTCTAGGCCAGCCTGGTCTACAAGAGCTAGTTCCAGGACAGGCTCCAAAGGTACAGAGAAACCCTGTCTCGAAAAACTAAGAGAAAGACAGACAGACAGACAGACAGACAGAGAGAGAGGATTTGGAAATGCAGTCCCAACTCTAAGAAGGGGTAGGAAGCAGCCTGTGATGTGGCTTCCTCCCCCGGAGACTTGTGGTGAATGGTGTGTGCATGCCGAAAGGATTTCTATGGAATGAACATCTCTGTGATCAAACCCCTTGGTTAAGCATCAGCTGTGAGTGTCTAAGCAAAGAGGAACAAAATGGACAATGAGCAGAAAAGCCACCAGGACTTCAGTAGAAGTACAGAAGGCTCTGAACTACCTGGGGTCCCAGCCTTGAATGTGGGTCTCAAAGCTACTACTGATCACAAGAGTAATACGTCCTGTGGCTTCAGGGCAGGAAGGGAGGCCACCTTGGCAACACGGTTTAATTGATTCAAGGATTAGTATTTTAGCCACTGGTGCTGATGCCAGTGGACTCCAGAACACTGGAGGAGCTTTGGCCCAATTAGGAAGTCAGCTGGAGCCCCCCTGCGCAGGCAGCCATGTTACCTGCTGTCTGATGTTTTGCCAATGTGCCTCAATGCAATCACTCTGTGGCACCGGGATGATGTTTCAATTTAGCCTGCTGCTCAGTCAGGACTCTTAAGAACCTCATTGTCCCAGAGTGGGCTTCCTGCCTGTTACCTCGCTCCTCCTGCCTCTCCTCTCTTGGACACAGCTGTGACGCTGCTCGCCGGCCAAGTGAGTTGTCAATGTCCCTGGGCTGTGGGGTTGGCAGGTTTCCACTTCCAGAGGATCACCAGCCAGCATTCAGGGGAGGATCACAGGCCCGAGAAATGCAAGTCTTGGCATTTAGACTTCCAGAGTTCTCTGTAGGTCTGTGTTGGGGTGGTCAGTGTTTCACAGTCATTACTAGAGAACGGTGCAGCTTAGCATCCTGTCTTGAGCATATGGGACAGGCAGAGAAGAAATTTAACCAGGGTAATTTCTGTAGGAGGTTAGTGCTGGGAACGTAGGGTGCTTATGAGAGAAATCTCGGGAGGTGCTAGGTGGAGTAAGGGAACAGATAACAGATTTGAGGAATGTTATAATGCCTGGTATTTATAAAACCAGCCACTTCACACCCATGTCTATGGCAGTAGCATTCACAGTAGTGAGGCGGCAGAGGTCATCCTTCCATGGATGGCCCCGTAAGCAAACTGGCATATATGTGCAATGGAATAATATTTGTTCTTAAAGAGGAAGAAGTCCTAGTGTCTACAATAACATGATGAAGCTGGAGTATATGATGCTAAATGAAAGAAGCACAAAGATAAATTATCCCGAAGGATAAAATTTTCTGATGCCCCTTTTTAAGAGGTATGCAGAGAAGGCAAATTCATAGAAGCCAAAAGAATATGGGCTGGAAAGAGCAGGGAGGGGAGGGTAGTTAATGGGCAGGGTTTCGGTTTTACAGGAAAAGAGTTTGGCTGTTCCCACACCAACATGCATGAAGCTAGCTCTGAACATGTAGGAAGGCTCAGTGAATTTCGTCTTATGATTCCTGCCACAGCTGAACAAGAAAACTGCTGACTTAGCCCGGAGAATGGCTGAGGATGAGCAGCCTGGGGTCGGTTCTGGATTGCCTCTCCTGATTTTGACCTCATGATTTAGTCTTTATCTACCCCATTTTAGACAGCTTTAGCCGTTCTAGCAGAACCTCACAACTGCAGCGGACATTAACAACAGGCGTCTGTTCACTGTTCTGAAGGTGTGAAAGTCCAAGATCTAGGTGCCGCGGTAGCCAGGTACTCAGATGGCCACATTCTTCACGTGTGCTCATATGACAGGAAGAGATTAGAGGAGCTCGCTGGTCTGTTCGAAGGACAGTTTATCTATCAGCCACTTTTGCATTGCTATGACTATCTGTAACTCCCGATCATCTCACTGGAGCCTCCAATTGTAACACCCGATTCTGTGTTACCCTCTCGGTACAGTTCGCGCGCCACTGTACCGTACGCGAGCCGGGCAAGGGCCTGGAGATTGAAAGAACACACAAGAGACCTGGGTCATTGGAAAGGAGATCAGCCGAATGCCGTTTATTCAACTTTGGGGAAATCCTTATATACCTAGCTGCTGCACAAGGGATTCCCCCGGGCAGGTGGGAAATTGCCACACCCAAGATGGAGTAAACAATACCCTGTAGCTACTCACCAGGCGGGGCAGAGGGAGCACAGGAACAAACAAGATGTTTTATCTGGATGACCAGAAACTGTCCTCAAGTAACCCTAGGAGCAGGGGTCAGACCCGGGCCCTACAACTATCCACAGTACCTGGCAAAGGCAACAGAAGAGAGAAAAGACTTATTTGGGCTCTCGATTTCAGGGGCTTCAGGCCACGGTACGAAAGGCTGTGAGAGAGCAGCACAGCTCTCTGAGAGGTGGCAGAAGGTGGCCTGGGAGCTGATCCCATCTCAGTGGGTCAGGGAACAGAGAGCATAACAGGAAGCAGGGCCCAAACTGTGACGGTGAATCGTGACCATTTGCTTAATTGGATCCAGGATCAACTAGAAGATGCACCTCCGGGTGGGTCTGTGAGAGGGTCCTCAGGAAGGATTAGCTGAAGGAGGAAGACTGGTAGATAGGACCTCGATAGGAAGAGGCCCTAAGGAGAGAGCAATGCTATTCCGCCTGCTTGTCTTCTCTCCTTGCCAGTAAGCCTACCTAGCCTGGTGTGTCCCTACTGCTATTATCCGCTGACACTGGAACCCAGCTCCTTCATCCTTTCCATATGGACTGAAGACCGCTGCTTTTCTAGGAATCCTGCAGGCCCACAGTGCCAGACTGGGACTGTTAAAGCATCAGATCTCATGAGCAGAGAGGTTCCTAGTCTCTGCAGCATGCCAATAGTCCTGGTTGGCATTCCCTGTCTGTTGTAGGATATTTGTATACTGTGTGAAGATGTAGTGCAGTGATTGGTATAGTAAAAAGCTGAACGGCCAGTAGAGAGGCAGGAGAGATAGGTGGGACTTCCTGGGAGAGAGAGGAAGAGGACACCATCAAGATGTGGAATGAGTCAGACACACAGAATGGGAGAGAGGTAAAAGCTACGTGATTGAACATAGATTGATATAAGTTCAAAGAGCTAGCTGAGGCAAGCCTAAGCTAACGGCCGAGCTTTCATAATTAATAATAAGTATGTCATTATTTGTGAGCTGGTGGTCCAAAGAAAAATCCGACTACACCTGTCTATCACATTAGCTAATCAAATAAAACTTCATTGCAATGTATATTCATTCTGTCAGTCATGTTCCTCTGCAGAATCATGACTGGTAAATACTCCAGAGGCCTAGGCCTAATAACCTAGTTCCACCAACCAAGATACCATCTCCTAAAGGTTCCACAGCCTTGCCAAATAGCACCATGTGCTGAGGCATAGATACTCAAAGCATGAACATATGAAGGATGATTCCAATTCAAACATAGTTATCACTAATCTCATCATAATGGCAATTCTCCTAAGACGTCATTTAACCCCAACAACTTCCCACAGGCTTTATCTCCAAATACCATCACATTGGGGCTCCAACCAAATTGGTGGTAGGGGGCGGGGGGATGCAATTCAGTTCATAGTATGTCCTTCTGCCAACCACAGATATACACCGAGCTTCCTGCACGCTAACCCCCATGTCTTCTGCTCTCTGCTCTCCCTCTCTCTCGGCATCTCAGAGACAGTGGGCTAGTTTCTACAAGCTCCCTAGGACCCTGTGATGCAGACATGCTGTGAAGACGCTCCCTTGCTGCCCTGGCCCTTGTGGCATAACCGTGAAGGCTCATGGCTATGCGTAGGACCCAACCCATTTGGACCCTGTGTTCCCAAGAATCCATGGCCGAGCAGTCTTTCTATTATCACTTAGTGTGATTGGAGTTTTCAGGCTTGGGATTACTGCTAATGGGAAGCAAATGGGCTAAGAAGCAAGAAATAAGCACTTGAGCAGCCAGCACCACTCCGTAAGCGAAGAGGCTATTATACCACTTTATGTGGATAGAGATCATCATTTGTAGAAAGACGTGCAGAAATCTCACCAGCCTCTGTGAACACCACTGCTCCAGCACATTGCCCTGCCTTTCCTGCCCAGGACAGCTAAGCAGCCACCCAGGTGGGAAGCCTTCCTTCAGGATGGTTGTCACCTGGGACTAGCCTTGCGCCCCAGGTGGGAGGGGTGGGAGAGAGCCTCCCTTTTGCCCTAGCTGTCTGCTTCCTCTCTGCTATGCAAAGCTCATAGAAGCTTTCAGAACTCAAAGCACAATTCCTGACCCCTCCTCACACCTTCTCTGATTTCTCACCCACCAGAGCCCAAGCAGTGACAGATCTGGGATGGTATAGCTATAGGTGAAGAGCCCAGAACGGTGGCAATGGCTCTTGACTCTAGGAGAGGGAAGTGGCTTTGCAGAGTGATGTTTCCTGGGGTTTACTGACCCCTGGTCTCTCAGTTCATCTTGCCCTTTCTTCTCAGTGGGGTCAGCCATCATACATTTACATAAGGGGCCCTTCCTCCACACATCATGCCATCCTCTTCCCGGGTGCTAAAAGGTGACTTAATATGCAGAAACTCTGCTAGACAGCATCAGGGTTACTACACGAGAAGCTGGGGAAAAAAAACAAGCTCCAACTCTGCCCTTCAGGTGTCCGAGAGAGAGAGAGAGAGAGAGAGAGAGAGAGAGAGAGAGAGAGAGAGAGAAAGAGAGAGAGAGATTGATTGTTGGCCAAGGGCAGAGCAGGCAGGCTGGGATTCTGGGTTGCAGAAGGCTCCTGGGAAACTGAGGCCTCTTCAGCTGATCTCAAAGGACTGTCAAGACTGGGAGTTCTCATGTTCAAGTAGGGTCCGAGAACTCAAGGATTCCTTCCTTTGCTCTGCGGCAGCCAGACAGGGAGCTCAAGAAGGGGACATGAACTTTCTTCAGCTTAGCCCAGTGGAAAGATGTCTTCACTCACCGGTGACTACCTCACTTAGCCATTAAATGTCACCGCAGCCCGTTCACACGGGGGAGAGAATCTCCATCTCCCAGTGAAAAAAAAAGGTGATGAAACGAAAGAAGTTATGAAATGACATTTTTTTCCAGTAGGTTTGTCATATCTCCTGCATGGAGGAAAATTGCATTCTGTAAATCTTGGTCCAACAGAACAAAACACTATTTCTTTCCAGTTGGGGAGACAGCCATTCTCATCGGCATAATGAAGGTATTGTAAGCTGTGACTTTTACAAAGTCGGAGGGAAAGCAATCTGCAATCTTGACAGATATGATCTTTCTGGAATGCACCGTTCGTTTACAGCAGCGAGAGACCTCAATTAATTTATGAGCGAGGACAGCAGGATGTGACCCCACGTGCGTTGCCTAGGTGGAGCTGTCCCTGTCTGAATTTATGTTCTGGTAATTTAAAAAGATTTATATTAAGCTTTTCTTTCATTTGGAGAGTAGATTAAAATTCTAATGGAAACCATTTGTATGCATTTGTTGAATTGAATAGTATTTATGGCTGTGTAAAAAAATGCAGCAAAATTCTGCCGATAATAAAGTCAGTGAAGCAAGAATAAGTGTAAAAACAGGAAGGAAACACTCAATAGAAACCATACTGTATTATACAAGCATAATGAAGGGGAGAAGCCGAGCAGAACCGGGCAGGGATTAGGCCCCCGGATGGGATCCTTTTCCTTTTTTAGAGTAAGGTTTTTATTGCCCTTTTATGACTTAAATTTAAATTTCAAAATAAGCAGGACCAGTCCTTACAGACTCCATAGCCACGTTTGTCCTTTCCCATCATTCCTGAACTCTTTACGTGTATCCAGGACAAACAGGCAAGAAAGAATACTCAAACTGCATCTCCAAGAAAATTGCTGATGGTGGAGAAAGCTGTGGTTAGCAGGAGGCCGGAGGTCAGTGAGGAAAGCCAAAGTCAGCTGCAGGCTCGAGCGGGTGGGAGGCCGGTAGCCTGTGCACCTGGGCGAGACCCGGGAAGTCATACTACCTGGCCCCCACATTCGTTGCCATGACTACCTGACTGGAGCTGCCTCTGTCACCTCCACAGCAAAGGGCAAGGTGTATGGTGTATGGCCACAGTCCTGTGAGTGACCTCTCACCAGGCCAGGGAGTGATGAGGGCGGGCAGACACTGCTGCTGTGCATGACTCCAGTGTGCCGTAGCAACCAGCGAAGGCTCTCGGTGTTGAGGTGGACAGGAAGGAATCGACACGGAGGGCCTAGCCTTGTAGAGTGAGCAGGCAAATTTGACATGATGTCAACATACACCCCAGACGTGGTTTCAATGAGACATGCCCCGGTGAGGCGTGTGAGTGTTAGGTTTTTGAGTGCATGGCCTTCAGCTGGAGGAGCTGTCGGGAAGGCTGTGGAATCTTTAGGAAGCAGAGTCGCACTGGAGGAAGGGTGGTAGCGATAGGCTTTGAGGTTTTGTAGCCCAGCCCCGCTTCTGTTCACATTCTGCTTCCTGAGTGTGGCTACAGAGTGGCCCAGTCAGCTTCCTGCCCCGCCACCACGCCTTCCCTGCCTGTCATGTTCTCCCTATAATGACGGACGATATCCCTCTGAAACCATTAGTTGAAATAAATCCTTTCTCCCTTCAGTTATGTCTGTGAGAGTATTTTAACACAGTAACAGAAAAGTAAATGAGACACCGGGGTTGCGAGTTTTACTGGAATCTCACATTTTCTCAGAAGCATCAGACATGGTGACATCTCCCAGTCTGGAGACACCAAACGTGATGGCTGAACAGCAATAAGTAGAGAGCAAGGGAAAACTTCCAGGGAGATGATTGCAGTTCCGGGGCTGTTGCCTGCCTCTCTACACGCGTGTGCATGCATGCTCCTGACAAGAGCTGCACAGATGTCACGGAACATCTTGCAGTCCAGGAGAGCAGAATGGTGTGTGAGCACATTTCACAAACCTGAAGCGGTATTGCTGGATGCCCGGAGCCTGCATAGAAAATAGGGAGCATGTTATGAAAACACTGTGTTCTCGTCAAACCCTGAGATGCAGTCAAACAGGCCAGGAAGTTTTGTGAAGCAAATATAACCTTCATGTTATCCAGAGTACATGCGCCCTCCCAGCCTCGAGTCAGGATCTTTACTTCCTGTCGGTCTCGCGAAATGAGCCTGTCTGGTGATCTGTGGACCCTGGGTGCTTGGCGAGTTCTTGGGGTACAGTGAACACTTCATACGTCTGTGTTGCACGAGATGAGTATGCTGTGGGCCCCAGAAGGGCACAGTGTGCATGAGACAAAGAACTCTGTCAACAGAGGCCCAAGGCCTACGCCAGGACGGTGGCGCCTGTGTTGAGTGCTCTCAGCTCTAGAGCCTCAGTTTGATCTGAAGCGACTGGGGACAAATTTTCAGTAGCTTTCCTTCTGTGAACTGCTCTTCACCCCCAATATTATAAAACACAGCTCTATGTGATTTGATGAAATTCCCACCATAAGCCAAGCACTACGCATTTTACATATTCTTACCGTGATTAGATTCCCAAATTAATCCTAGCAGGCACGGGCGACATCCCTGTCATCCCGTTCCAAGATGAGAAGAGAGGCTGTAGAGGAGTTTGGAACTCTGCCAGTTACTCTTTTTTTTTTTCCATTCAAAAATTGACACTTCCTCCCCTTCTCCCATTCCTCTCCCACTCCCCCACTAACCCTCCTCTCTCCCCCTCCATCCTTAAGAGAGGGCAGGATACCCTGCCCTGTGGGAAGTCCAAGGCCCTCCCCCTCCATCCCAGCCTAGGAAGGTGTGCATCCAAGTAAAATAGGGTCCCAAAAAGCCAATACATGCAGAAGAGACAGATCCCAGGGCTATTATCGATGGCTTCTCAGTCTGTCCCCATTGGCAGCCACATTCAGAGTCTGGTTTGATCACATGCTCGTTCAGTCCCAGACCAGCTGGATTTGGTGAGCTCCCATTAGATCAGGCACACTGTCTCAGTTGGTGGACCAGCCCCTCGCAGTCCTGACTTCCTTGCTCATCTTCTCCCTCCTTCTGCTCTTCAACTGGACCTTGGGAGCTCAGTCCATTGCTCTAATGTGGATGTGCTCTAATCTCCATCCATCGGATGAAATTTCTATGGTGATAATCAAGATATTCATCAGTGTGACTATGGGACAAGGCCAGTTCAGGCACCCTCTCCTCTGCTGCCCAAGGACATAGCTGGGGACATCCCCGTGGACACCTGGGATCCCCTCTAGAGCCAAGTCTCTTGCCAACCCTAAAATGGCTCCCTTAATGTAGATATCTTCTTCCCTGCTCCAATATCCGCCCTTCCTCCATCTCTACCCTCCCACTCCTCCAAGCTCTCCCCAGTCCTTTCCTTCTCCCTTCTCCTTCCCCTTCTTCCCTTCCCCCAATCCCAACTCCACCCTCACCCCTATCCCGTGCTCCCAACTTTTGCCTGGCTATCTTGTTTGCTTCCAATTTCCAGGAGGATCTATATATGTTTTTCTTTGGGTTCACCTTGCTCTTTGGCTTCTCTAGGCTTGTGAACTATAGGCTTAATGTCCTTTGTTTATGGCTAGAGTCCACTAATGAGTGAGTACATACCATATTCATCTTTTTGGGTCTGGGTTATCTCACTAAGGATAGTGTTTTCTATTTCCATCCATTTGCATGCAAAATTCAAGATGTCATTGTTTTTTACCGCTGAGTAGTATTCTAATGTG
>PVIU01034946.1:0-10812 GCA_004026605.1 Ondatra zibethicus | reverse complement strand
CTGGCAAAACTGTGTACTTTCTGTGACAATTTTTATTTAGTCAGATCCTGAATGAGGTCTGTGGTGGTTTGAAAGAAAATAACCTCCAAAGAGAGGGGCACTGTTAGGAGATGTGGCTTTGTTGGAGGAAGTGTGTCACTGTGAGGGTGGGCTATGAGGTCTCTTTTACTCCAGCTTCCCTCAGTGTGACATTCAGCTAACTCCCTGGTGCCTGCAAGATACAGCACTCTCAGCTCCAGTACCACATCTGCTTATGCACCACCATGCTTTTTGCCATGATGATAATGAACTCAACCATTGAAACAGTAAGGGAGTCATCCCAATTAAATGTCTTTCTTTATAAGAGTTGCCATGGTCATGGTGTCTCTTCACAGCAATAGAAACTCTAACTAAGACAAGGACATTTTTTTTCCTTCAGTTGATCTTTATGTGCCCATTACAGACCTAGAAAAATCCCTGGAGTCTAAATGAACAAATGAAATAAGAATGATATAATGATAAACAATGATTGTGAATTGCTGAAATAACATTTCTCATGCCTGTGATACCACTTGTGACTGCTTATTATAGGAACAAGTTACTATAAATATAGCCTTTACATTCTATATTTCTACTTTTCTATTATTTGGGTTTCAGTGAACTAAAATAGTGAGTTTCAGCTACAGTTATTTAACCATCTGTCTTTCTATGCTTATTGAGGACAAAAGATAATTTTTATCTACCCTTATGTAATCATGACTAATAAAGGACCTTGGAAACAGAACAAATCCAACTGCAGAGTAAAAGAATCAAAAGCGCCCTGGAATCTCATGTGACAGTACCTTATGATCAAAATTATCCTATGAGTCAAAAGTTGGAACTTTTGGAAGTAAACACATTGATGATGGCATAAGATTTGCTGGTGTGATGGAATAAAGGCAGGATCAGAGGCCAGGCAATCTGTTTTGGTTTTACAAAGGAACACTGGCCGTCAAAGTAAAGCAAATCCTATCAAAGAATTAATCAGAAATCAGACCCTCAGAGAATATAATGAAACATGAAATTCATTTCTTCCTTATTGTTAAGTATTGGCTCCCCAATTGCTGGGTTCCTCCACTGCTAATACAGTAAGCCAAATCAGACTGAATTAATAAATTCATCTTTAATAAACAGGGCAATGCAAAGCAGAGCATTCCTGGGTGGGCCTTGGGAAGACAGGGAACAGAACACAAGGGCACACATGGCAGATCTACAGGCCTGTCTCAAATAGCCAGTAGGTGTGGTCCCAGGCATCTCTGAGGGAGGAATTACCTATGGTGGTGTTTCTCAGGGGCAGTCTGGAATAAGCCCCCAGGGGAGGGACTACTTCTTGGCACCCTGAGGGCCTCCCCAAGCTAGGGATTCCAAATTTCACAATCATTTTTGGGTATGTATGGATCCTGGTAGGGCTTCCACCTAAACACTAATAAACATTTTGTTGCTTGGTTGATTGGTATCTTATGGTAAAAAAAAATGTATTTCAAGCCTCATGCATGGTAATCAATGGTTCTCCCACTGAGATATATTCTCAACCCTGTAAAAATCTTTTTAAAGTTGTTTTATTGTTCTATTTCTGTATTTTGACTGCATGTATGTATCTGCATCATGTGAATGGTTGATGCTCACAGAGTACAGAAGAAGGCACGGGATCCACTGGAACAGGAGAAGCTGATAGCTTCAAGCCTCTTAATAATATCTTTTAAATTCTAAGTCATCTATTCTTACATGCAAGAGATATTTTGATCCAAAAGAACTGTGGTTTACAGAGACAAGTCAAAATATTGATTTTGTTTTTTACCCCTGCTTTCTTTTAAAAGATAATTTTTAAAGTGTCAGTTTGGAATATAATCGAGGATTAAACTTCAATGCTGTATGTTCATTTAGGCCATCATATAAAATCACTGATGACAAAATAATTTGAAAAGTCTTTTTTAAAATTGAAACTAGATGCTTCTCCCATATAATACCTCCTGAACACAGGTTCCCCTCTATCCACCCCACCTACCCTTTCCCCCAGATCTAAGGGGTCAGTCTTTGTTCAAATGGTGTCACTAAAAGATGGGGAATGTGAGAAGTGACACCATTCCTGCAGGTGTTTGAGCAGATTAACAATAATATTAGCACTTATATTATTATATTATGAACATTCTGGATCATTTAAACTTCTGAGGTCATAATTATACTATTCTAAATATAAATAATTATGAATATATATTATTTAATTATTCAGAAAGAAAATCTGCAGAATATGATAACATTGAATAAAAGCAAAGCTAACTTTAATTATCAGTTATAAATAAGAAGTAAATGATGTCTAGCATAATTGCTTATACATAATACTATTAAAAACACCTTGGTAACATACTGATGTCTCAGGCAATACATTTGCTGCGTCAATATACTACGATGGCCCAATATATGAGATCTTGGTATAGAATGCAATATAAATTATACAAATACCATATGAAGATATTTTAATTAATGAAAATGACTCTTTATACCTCCTTCAATATCAAGCTCAAATATTTTTTTTTTAAAAAATGACAGTAAGAGAGAGAAAGGAGCAAGGGAAAGACCTGAGTAAGTCTGAGCAAAGCAGAGGAGAGTTCATGCTGGCATTTCCTTGTGCCTTTGTAATTGAACATCTATACCCCAAAGTGAGTGAGTGAGTGAGTGTGTGTGTGTGTGTGTGTGTGTGTGTGTGTGTGTGTGTGTTTGTGTGTGTATAAAGAGGTTATTTGTGAGGGTTTTTAACTTTCACTTGTCCCTGGCCTTTTGTGATGTGTGATAAATATTAATTTACTGTTTAAGATGTGTTTCTTTCTCAGATTTTAGTTTCTCAGTATTAGCTAGCTACTTCATACAGGGCTGTATTGAAAAACTACAATTTGTCAAAAGGGCTTGAACATTATTATACAATAAAGACTGAGAAGGAAGAATGAGTATAGGAAAGACTGACTTATAAATACAAAATATTTATCCTCTCTCTTCCTTGAGTTTTCTTTGGTATGTAGCATAGAAAACATTAGCAAATTATGATGACCTCTTTCAAATTCTCTAATAAAAACACTGCAATTAATTCTGAGAGTTGGAATGTTATTACTATTTAAGAGTTAAATCTTCTAATTTTACATAAATATATTTTTAATTTACTTGAATTTTAATATATTTACAAAATTATATATATAATGATAAATCTATCCATAACTACTTGTAAGCAGACTATGTATAATTTAAAGTTGGATGAATTAAACCATCAGAGTAATCACAAATGTATCACTTTAATGGGGATTATAAGCACTTGAACTGTATACTCACAAACTACCAAGAAATGTCATTTAAGAGAATTGTGTGCTTGAAGGATTTTAGAGCAAAGTTATTTAGCTGGGGACCTGTAAGATTCAGATGATGTATATGTGCAGAAAGTCAGGAAAATATAGATCCATAAAATTAAAAGGACAACTGATAAATTCAAATGGAGCTAGTGTGACACTGTGTAGGGAATTGTAGAGAAGTAGGCTAAGTCACCCATGAGCAGGCTTTGAAGTCTTCGTCCCAGGCTATGATTTTCAGAATTCATTCTGGGTCTTTGAAAGATGCATTAGAAACCCAGGTCAGAGGCTCAGGGACTAATTAGAATACTACAGCTACAGTTTACTGAGAAATGTCAAGATTCCTGGGAATACAGATGGAAAGAACACAGATCAGTTATACTTGGTGCCAGCTGAATGAAGGTTGAGATTATGTTTGACGAAGAAAGATGAGTTTTTGTCTGAGGGATGAGGATCCACCACAGGACAGAGGATATACTGGGTGTGCAGCTTTACACACCAGTCATGAGTGCCCTACTGAGAGGCCACACTGCTGAAATCTAAATGACACTGCTATAATCATTATTCTTTATCTGCTAGGGGTTGTTCCATTGCCCAGGGGTTAGGATAAAAGTGGTGTATTTTCACATAGTCTGTGTGCATCTTTTCATATACTTTAAGTCCTATTTATATGATAGAAACTAAGACCATGTAAACTTTCTGTGAATAATTGTCATGTTCTATTGTTTAGGTAATAATGACAAGGAAAAGTTCTGGGCATGTTTGCTAGAGATGCATTTTCCCAAGGTATCTTCAGTCTGTGACTAATTGCATGCATATGTGCAGAAACTGCTGCCTTAGAAGGTCAGCTGTATGCTAAGGCACTTGCCGCATTAGTTAATACTGTACATGTAAGTAAGTAAATTTAGAAGAGATGACATAGGTTGGGATAACACTTATTGATACAATTAATTTCTTGATTCGGTTATTTTGACTTTTACCCACCTGAGTCTTCAGTGTCTCTTATGGCTGCAATAAACATGGAGGTAGTAATACAGAAAGAAGGGGTTCACTCCTTAGATTAATCCACAGAGTCCCCTCATCAGAAGTACCTTCACCAGTGATGCAAGTTCCTGCAGGCTTTTTGGTGAAAATGTTTTACTTCTCATCCTTTACAATTTTTTCTCTCTAGTAGGTCTTTCTGGTTTCTATTGTAAAACCCTGTAAAACTTTCTTCTCTCACAATGTGAGCCCCTCTGCTTGAGAAGAGCGGCTACATTTTTTCAGAGGCTTTTGTTGCTACTCAGTATCTCATTTCACGAGTTAATGTTCTGAGGATTGACAACTCCTTAAATCCACAGCCTCTGGCAGTGTGCGGACTCAGCGACCCCTCACTTGCCCGCTTCTGTTTGACCCCCATCTCTGTGTGAGTGCTCTGAGTCTGATGTACCTGATGAAAGGATGAGATGGTCCAGATGAGCAAGGACAATCCTTGCACAGATATCCTCTCGAAGAGGAGGAGCAAAAAAAAAAAGTGTGGGTTATTAGATACAGCTCAGAAATAGTGACCATGGTGCCAAAAGACAGGCAGTGGCCCAAAGCAGGTGGCTGGCTGTGTATGAGACCTTAACGTAGTTCATGTGAAATATCAACAGTGAGGACCCTGCCTGTTAATTGTATGAAAGCTGAGACCAGCCCAACTAGGGCCATGTCACCACCTCAACCCAGTTTTGCAGTTTAATCCTTTTGATCTGTTATGATATTTTAAGGGTCATTCTTATACTTTTCCCTGTATCCTAAAGACATTGCACAGTATGAGGAAAGGGCAGTTAGGTATTTGTGCTAAAAAATAATAGATGTTTTTGAAAGTGTGCCAGGAAGAATCTGCTACAAGTTTTCCTTGTCACTGCTGCCATCTGTTGTCCTTCATGGGCGGGGGGAGCTGATTTCTGGGCAAATAGCTCCCTAATGCTGAACTGTCTTTTACCTCTGAAGATGTTCACTGAAGTGTCATTTTTTTCCTCCGTCCCTCCGTCCCTCCCTTCCTCCCTCCCTCCCTTCCTTCTTCCCTTCCTTCCACCTTTTCAAAGGAATATTCTTTACTGAAACAATGTTCTGAATTTTAAAAAGGAAAAATAGATTTTTATTATAACACATTTTATGTGATATATTATATATTTTGCTATATTATAGCAAAATATTTCTTCATTGTTAATAATATTTGTCTACATAAAATAAAAATGTGTCATTGTGCTTTTGCCTGAATGCATACTCTTTTAAGCAAGCAAGAAATAAATGGAGTTATGTTTCAAATCCTGCTCACAGCTTTGTAGCCAACTTGCTGAGCATTACCTAAGCGCCTCTTTTCTATATAATGTTTTCTTTTTTTCACTCAGCCTTGAAATTATAGTCATTTGGGCACTTCTATTATTCTGAAACAGATAGCTAATGCCAAGAATATTTCAAATGAGAAAGGGGGATTTTGAGAAGGGAGACAATTTAGCTAAGGCCTAATAGCCATGATTGTGATTAAATAGAGTGCTGGTAACGAATGTTCAGCTGTCCAAAAACCATTCTGTGGATTCCCAAAAGTGAAATTATATGTTATCAAAGTTAAGGTCAATGTCGGGTCTCTATAACATCTTATTTCTATATTTTCTGTGCATGTCATTTGATAAATGTTTGATGGTCTAATGAATAAATATGGTAATCATTGTTTAAAATAATAGAATATCTAAAATTCTGAATCTTCTAATGCATACTTATTTAAATTTAACCACATATTCATTTTAAAGTTGTAATCGGCAGTTTATGGATACGACCAACTATGTCATATTTATAACAACATATTACCACAATAAAATTGAAAAGATGCCATGAGAGGATTACATGTGCTAATATGTAGAATGTCCATATATCACATGCTGAAACTGTGTAAATACACCATAATAATAAACAGGAAAAAGTGGGTGTCACTAAATGCTTTCTTCTAAGTGATAAAAGGGGAAATTAGATAGATGGCTTCATGGTCAAGAGCACTTGGAGTTCCTACAGATGATGAGTTCCTACCACACACACACACACACACACACACACACACACACAAACACACACAGCCTGACAAAAGGCTCTAACTGCAGTTTCAAGGGATTTGACACCCTCTCTGGGTCCACACGTACTGCATGAATGTGCATGCAGGCAAAATACTTACACACATAAAATTTAAAAATGTCTCTTTTAACAAGAAAATTAAAAAAGAATCATAGGACTCAAAATATTTGTGCAGAACTTCCTTTAAGAAAATATTATTTTTATTTTTTTAATTTATTAGATTTAAAAAAATCAAACCAAGTTCCTGTTCCTTCCCCTCCTCCCATTCCCTCTATATACTCTGCCACCCCACCCCCATCTAATCCTCAGAGAGCACAAGGCACATTGCTTTGTAGAAGGTCCAAGACCCTCCTTACTATATCTAGGCCAAGAAAGGTATACATTCAAAGAGAATGAGTTCCCAAAAGCCAGTACATGCAGTAGGGATAAATCCTGGTGCCACTGCCAGTGGCCCCTCAGTCTGCCCCAGCCACGCAACTGTCAACTACATTCTGAAGTTTGGTCCTATGCTTGTTCCTTCACAGTCTGGCTGGAGTTGGTGAGCTCCCATTAGCTCAGGTAAACTGTTTCAGTGGGTGAACCCATCATGGTCTTGACCTCTTTGCTCATATTCTCATTCCTTCCCACTCTTCACCTGGACTTTGGGAGCTCAGGCCAGTGCTCTCTGATGTGGGTCTCTGCCTGTGTTTCCATCAGTTGCTGGATGAAGGTTCTATGGTGATATTTAAGATAATCATCAGTCAGATTACAGGGCAAGTCAAGATCAGGCCCCCTCTTCTCTATTGCCTAGGGTCTTATGCGGGGTCATCCTTTTGGATTCCTGGGAATTTCTCTAGAGCCAGGTTTCTGCTAACCCTATAATGCTTCTCTCAATCATGATATCCCTTTCCATTTTGTTCTACACAGCAGAAAAACAATAATGACATCTTGAATTTTGCAGGCAAATGGATGGAGCTAGAAAACATTATTTTGAGTTAGGTAAACCAGACACAGAAAGACAATTATCACATATACCCACTCATAGGTGGTTTATAAACATAAAGCAAAGAAAACCAGCCTACAAACCACAATCCCAGAGAACTTAGGCAACAATGAGGACACTAAGAGAGATTTAACCTAGATCTAATCTACATGGGAAGTAGAAAGTAGAAAAAGACAAGATCTCCTGAGTAAATTGGGAACATGGGGACCTTGGGAGAGGATTGAACGGGGGAGGGGAGAGGCAGGGAGGGGAGCAGAGAAAAATGTAGAGTTCAATAAAAATCAATAAAAAATTAAATGAAAACAAAAAATGAATAAAGGATAAAATATTCCAAAATAAAAAAAGATATCTCTTTCCTCTGTTTTTCCTCCATCTCAACTATCCCATTCCCTCAAGTTCTCCTCAGCCTTCCCCTTCTCCCCTCCTCTCCCCTTCTATCCTTTCTTCTTCCCCCACCCCCATGCTCCCAATTTTATCAGGAGATCTTGTTTGTCTCCAATTTCCAAGTGGGTCTATATGTGTTTTTTCTTTGGATTCACCTTATTACTTAGCTTCTCTAGGATCATGAACTATTATAAGGTAAAAAAACACCATCTTATGAAATTGGCTAAAATGACAATAACAAAAGTATTATGTTGTGAAAATAGTTTAAATATTTGAACATGTAAAGCTTTACTACAATCAGTTAGACTTAGTGGGTTATCAAAAAAGAAGATATAAAGTTGGAAGGGGAGCATGTTAAAGGAAAAATGGGAAAAGTCACAGGAAGAAAATGGAGGATATGATCATATTTCATTGCGTACATCTAAGAATTCCTCAAGAACATAGGAAGGTTATAATAATATAACACAAAGGATTATCTAATATTTTTGCCAAAACCATAAAAGAAAGTTGAAGGAGAATAGCTCATAAAATTAATGAAAATTCAGCTTAACTGAGTTTTGATAAATGTAACTGTAATTTTAATTCTCAACTCTTTTCAATCTCAAACATTTTAGAACATTTAAGGACACCCTTTTATGTTATATAACCACGATTAAGATTAATACTACATAAATCTGTAATACTCCTTAGGGTTTTATTGATGATTGATAGAAAATGATAAACCTTTATATAGGTTACTATAGATTATTACTAAATATATAATATTTCATATAAGATGATTTTATAGTCACTGCACATATATGTAATAATTTAGACGGTCTCGCAAATTAAAATCTTGAGAATATTGCATAAAGTGAATGCATAATGCTTACACATAAAGCAATATTGTAAGAAGGAAAATGTCTGCCTATATGTGTAACATCCAAAAAGATTCAGAAATGGTTAAAATATTAAGAATGACTACTTCTAGGCAGATTACTGATGTTTAACTCTGTCATGGTTATGTATTTCTGGCCAGTTGTGAAGAGTAAGTATTGTATTCATTATTATTCTGTTTGTTCTGATAAAATACTGAATGAAAGCAGCTTGAGGAAGAAAGATGTTATTTTGTCCATCCGCTATGGTGGAGGAGAAGATGGCTTGCCACATTGCTGCCACCGTCAAGAAGCAGAGAAGGCAGTGCTAAACCCACTGTCCTTTTCCTTTTTCTTTGAACCCAAGACCCCAGCCCATGGAATAAATGATTCTTCCCTCTTCAGTTTAACCTCTCTGGAAGCTTCCTCAGAGTTACACTGTGAGATGTACCTCGGAGTGATTCTAAAGGCAACCAAGTAGACAATGTAAATTAGACATTACAAGCCTTTATTGGCTTTTAAATCATATGTGATATAAAATATATACTAGTCATCTTTTTGAATTCTTAAATCCATATAAACAGGTTGCAATCTTTATTTTTATAATTTTAATGTATATGTATTTGCCATAATTTCTCCACTTATCAGAAATATGATATATTTTTCATTCATATGGCACTATTGTAAAAATGAGCAATGAAATAAACTCTCAAAACTATTATGGGCATTATTCTAGTAATGTGTTTGAATGAATTTTTAATGACATTATTTTATTGCTCTTGTGATTTCAGCCCACATGATAAAAAATAGTTATTTTTCTTCTCTGCCTCAAATATTATTAAAATATAAAAATCTGCCTGACTGCGTATATTCATTTTAAACTAACATTATTTATTAAATTTGACAGAGATTACCTAGAGCTTTCTTTGATAAAGAATGAGAACTTTTCATTTTGTTGTTTATCTATCCTTATCTGATGCTCCAAGAGAACAAATGTAAGTCTTCATTATTTGTTTTCTCGAGAACAGGAGAGGAAATGAGAAGCCCAGTGCGTACCTTATGGATTGCTGTCTGCTTCCAAATTCATATCCTATTAATACTAGTCCCCTAATATTTCATGGATTAAACTCAATTTTATATCACACTAAAATTATAAACATGAAATTTTTTAACCTTTTTATATGGATTATCAGTTTACTAAGGATTATTGTCTTAGCTACAAAGAAATAAACAGACCAGCATCTTTTGACGTGGGAGGAGATTATGCAAGTTCAAACACAATATACTTCAGGGTTGTGTTTTGATTCATCTTGATGAGTTCTTTTCTTACTGTTCCAGAAGTCTTCCTCTCTGGCTAGTATTAGTCTTTTTCTCTTGCCCACATTCCAAGTATCAGCAAACCCTCTTGTGTTTTCTTCAGAATGATTTTTGCAACTCTTTTCTTCTTTTAATTTGCATGTATTTTTTTTTCTTTAGAAACCTTGAAATGTCACCTCAACTGCTTCCTTAAGTGCCTTGTTTCTAGTATATCTATCACATTCACCTTAAGGCGGGGAAGTGTTATTAGAGTGATTGCCTTACCCTGTAAAAGGACAGATGGAGGAGCATGTACTTGTAATCCCAGTGCTGGGGGGCAGAGACAGGAGAATCCTAGGGGATTTCTGGCTAGTCTCCCTGAATCAGTAAGCTCCCTGTATAGCGAGAGCCTCTACTCAAAGGATAAACTGAAGAGATATTGAGAAAGACACCTAATATTGACTTCTGGTCTTCACATGTATACATATATGTATGCATTGCAGCCACACATAAACACTTATCACACACACACACACACACACACACACACACACACACACACACACACTTACATTGCTTAAAATCCTTTGACTTCCATTGCCCTGGTTGTAAGCTCTGTCTCCCTATTAAGCACACAGACTCCAGCAGAGAACTCGGATTGCTCTCTCTCTAAACAATTGTAGTCTTCCCGCTCTTGCCACCCTAGTCCCATATGGCTCTTGAGTTTGGGTATTTCTGGGATTCCATTTGTGCACATTTATCTTTGCTCACTCTTGGCTCCCAGAAGGCTTTACTTCTCAGCCCTCTACCCGCTTATTCTTTTAATGAGATTCCCTTAAGTAAACAGTTTTTTTTT
>PVIU01034945.1:0-10837 GCA_004026605.1 Ondatra zibethicus | reverse complement strand
CCATTAGTTCAGGCACACTGTCTCAGTAGGTGGACCAGCCCCTCACGGTCCTAACTTCCTAACTCATCTTCTCCCACCTTCTGCTCTTCACCTGCACCTTGGGGGTTCAATCCATTGCTCTGATGTGAATGTGGGTCTCTGTCTCTATCTCCATCCATCGGATGAAATTTCTCCCACCTCTATCCCCGCCCCTGGCTTGTCTTATAGCCTTTTTATTTTAAGCAAAAAAGGAGAAATATACTAATATTTTATTTATGTTTTAATAAATAAAGCTTGTCTAAAGATATAAAATGAAAATCTTAGCCACTAGAGATCAGGTAGTGGTGGCACACACCTTTAATCCCAGGATTTGGGAGACAGAGGCAAATGGATTTCTGTGAGTTCAATCCTACCCTGGGCTACACATGATCAATGCAGAAATAAATCCAGGTGGTAGTGTCTTCGAACTTTAATCACAGAACTAGGGAGTCATACAGCTTTAATCCTAGCACTAGAAGAAATATTAAAATGGAAGGAGAAAAAGGCTCTGGCTGCTTAGTCTGTTTAGACCACTTAGTCTGTAATTAATCAGTCTTTGTATAGGTAAAAATTCTCTAGTGAATTGGCCACTTTGCTTTACAGGTTTTCAAGTGAACCCTGATATCTGACTCTGGATTTTTATTATTCATGTTACGGTCATTTAAAATGGTCAAACTTATTAGTTGTTAGTTAGGTTTTCTAGATATGCAGAAGTAAATTTCAGATAAATAAATAATCTTCAAACACTTCAAAGACCTACAAATATGACTATTAAAATGTTTTACAAACTTAGACTTTTCTTGACAGTGAGCCATATCTGCTTCTGGCAGCATCAAAAGGTTGATGAACATCAAAGAAACACCTTTTTTTATCAACCTCTACATTTTTCACTGCTCCCCTCTCTACCTCACCCCTCCCCTCCCCTTCAATTCTCTCCCAAGGTCCCCATGCTCCAAATTTACTCAGGAGATCTTGTCTTTTTCTACTTCCCATGTAAATTAGATCTATGTATGTCTCTCTTAGGGTCCTCATTGTTGTCAAGGTTCTCTGGGATTGTGATTTGTGGGCTGGTTCTCTTTGTTTTATGTTTAAAAATCACTTATGAGTGAGTACATGTGATAATTGTCTTTCTGTATCTGAGTTACCTCACTCAAAATGATGTTTTGTAGCTTCACCTATTTGCCTGCAAAATTAAAGATGTCGTTATTTTTTCTGCTGTGTAGTACTCCATTGTGTAATGTACCACATTTTCTTTATCCATTCTTTGGTCAAAGGGCATTTAAGTTATTTCCAATTTCTGGCTATGACAAACAATGCTGCTATGAACATGGTTGAATATCCTTTGGATAAATACCCAAAAGTGGTATTACTGGGTTTTGAGGAAGGTTGTTTCCTAATTTTCTGAGAAATCACCACACTGACATTCAAAGGGGCTGTACCAATTTGCATTTCCACTGGCAATGCAGGAGTGTTCTTTTTACTCACAACCTCTGCAGCATAAGTTGTCATCAGTGTTTTTGATCTTGGCCATTCTTACGGGAATAAGATCCATCTCAGAGTTGTTTTGATTTGCATTTCTCTGATGACTAAGGATATTGAACATTTCCTTAAGTGTCTTTCAGCCATTTTAGATTCCTCTGTTGAGAGTTCTCTGTTTAGGTCTGTACTCAATTTTTTATTGGATTATTTATTCTTTTGATGACCAGTTTATTGAGGTCTTTGTATATTTTGGAGATCAGACTTCTGTCTGGTGTGGGGTTAGTGAAGATCTTTTCCCATTCTGTAGGCTGTCGTTTTGTCTTGTTGACCATATCCTTTGCTTTACAGAAGCTTTTCAGTTTTAGAAGGTCCCATTTATTAATTGTTTCTCTCAGTGTCTGTGCTGCTGGGGTTATATTTAGGAAGTAGTCTCCTGTGCCAACGCACTCAAGTGTACTTCCCACTTTCTCTTCTATAAGGTTCAGTGTGGCTGGCTTTATGTTGAGGTCTTTGATCCATTTGGACCTGAGGTTTTTGCATAGTTATAGATATGGGTCTATTTTCATTCTTCTACATGTTGATATCCAGTTATTCAAGCACCATTTGTTAAATATGCTTTCTTTATTCCATTTGATATTTTTTGCTTTTTTGTCAAAAATCGGGTGTTCAAAGTTGTGTGAATTAATATCCAGGTCTTTGATTACATTTCATTGGTCCTCCTTTCTTTTCTTATGCCAATACCAGGCTGTTTTCAGTACTGTAGCTCTGTAGGAGAGTATGAAGTCAGGGTTTGTGATGCCTCCAGAAGTTCTTTTCTTGTACAGGATTGTTTGGGCTATTCTGAGTTTTTTGCTTTTCCATATGAAGTTGAGTATCTTTCTTTCAAGGTCAGTGAAGAATTTTGCTAGGATTTTGATAGGCATTACATTGAATCTGTAGATTGCTTTTGGTAAGATTGCCATTTTTACTATGTTAATTCTACATACCCAAGAACATGGAAGATCTTTCCACTTTCTGGTGTCTTCTTCAATTTCTTTCTTAAAGATTAAAAGTTCTTGTCATACAAGTCTTCCACTTGTTTGGTAAGAGTTACTCCGAGATATTTTATGCTATTTGTGGCTATTGTGAAGGGTGATGTTTCTGTGATTTCTTTCTCAGCCCTTTTATCATCTGAGTACAGAAGGGATACTGTTTTTTTAGTTAATCTTGTATCCTGCTACATTACTGAAAGTATTTATGAGTTGTAGAAGTCCCTTGGTAGAATTTTTGGGGTCACTTATATAAACGATCATATCATCAGCAAATAGTGAGAATTTGACTTCTTTTCTGATTTGTATCCCTTGGTCTCCTTTGGTGTCTTATTACTCTAGCTAAGACCTCAGGAACTATATTGAATAGATATGGCAAGAGTGGACAACCTTGTCTTGTTCCTGATTTCAGTGGAATCACTGAGAGTTTCTCTCCATTTAATTTGATGTTGGCTGTTGGCTTGCTGTATATAGCCTTTATTATGTTTAGGTATGTTTCTTGTTTCCCTGCTCTCTCCAAGACCTTTATCATGAAGGGATGTTTTATTTTGTTGAAAGCTTTTTTGGTACCTAATGAAATGATCATATTGTTTTTATTTTTCAGTTCATTGATATGGTGGATTATATTGATGGATTTTTGTATGTGAACCATCCCTGCATCTCTGGGATGAAGCCGACTTGGTCATGGTGGATGATGATTCTGATGTGTTCTTGGATTCGATTTGCCAGTATTTTATTGAGTATTTTTGCATCAATGTTCATGTGAGATTGGTCTGTAATCCTCTTTCTTAGTAATGTCTTTCTATGGTTTGGGTATCAGGTTGTAACTTTATAAAAGAGTTTGGCAGTGTTCCTTCTGTTTCTACTGCATGAAATAATTTGAGGAGTATTGGTATTAGTTCTTCTTTGAAAATCTTGTAGCTGAAACCATCTGGTCCTGGGCATTTCTGATTGGGAAACTTTTGATTACTGTTTCTACTTCTTCAGTAGATATAGGTCTGTTTAATTTGCTTGTCTGGTCTTGATTTAATTTTGGTAAGTGATATTTATCCAGAAAGTTGTCCATTTCCTTTAAGTTTTATAATTTTGTGGAGTGCAGGTTTTTAAAATATGACCTGATGATTCTCTGTATTTCCCCCATTTCTGTTGTTTTGTCTCCCTTTTCATTTCTGATTTTGTTAATTTGGATATTCTCTCTCTGACTTTTCATTAGTTTGGATAAAGATTTGTTTATTTTATTGATTTTCTTGAAGAACCAACTCTTTGTCTCATTGATTCTTTGTATTGTTTTCTTTGTTCCTATTTTGTTGATTTCAGCTCTCACTTTGATCATTTCCTGCAGTCTAGTTCTCTTAGGTGAGTTTGCTTCTTTTTGTTCTAAAGTTTTCAAATGTTCTTTTAATTCACAAGTGTGGGTTTTTCCAGCTTCTTTATGTAGGCATTTAGTGCTACGAACTTTCCTCTTAACACTGCTTTCCTTGTGTCCCATAAAATTGGGTATGTTGTGTGGTCATTTTCATCGAATTTTAGGAGGTCTTTAATTTCTCCCTTTATTTCCTCCTTGACCTATATTGATGATTCAGGTGAGCATTGTTTAATTTCCATGTGTTTGTGGGTTTTCTGGAATTAGTATTGCTGTTGACTTCTAGTTTTAAACCATGGTGATCTGATAAGGTACATTGGGTTATTCCAAATTTTTTGAATTTGTTGAGGTTTGTTTTGTTACCGAGTATGTGGTCAATTTCTGAGAAGGTTCCATGAGGTGCTGAGAAGAAGGTATATTCTTTTCTACTTGGAAAAAATATTCTATAGATGTCTGTTAGGTCCATTTGAGTAATAACATCTGTTAGTTCTCTTATTTCTCTGTTCATTTTTTGTCTGACTGACCTGTCCAGTGGTGAGAGGGGAGCGTTGAAGTCTCCCACTATTAGTATGTGGGGTTTAATGTGTGATTTAAGCACTAGAAGTGTTTCTTTCACATATGAGGGTGCCCTTGTATGGGGGCCATAGATGCTCAATATTGAAATTTCCTCTTGATGGATTTTTCCAGTGACTAATATAAAATGACCTTCTTTGTCTCTTTTGACTGATTTTAGCTTGAAGTCTATTTTGTTAGACATTAGGATAGCTACACCCACTTGTTTCTTAGGTCCATTTGATTGGTATATTTTTTTCCAACCCTTTACTCTGAGACAATGTTTGTCTTTGAGGTTGAGATGTGTTTCTTGTATGTAAAAGAAAGATGGATTCTGTTTTCGTATCCAATCTGTTAGCCTGTGCCTTTTTATGGAGTTGAGTCTATTTACATTAAGGGATATTAATGACCAGTGATTGCTATCTCCTGTTAATTTAGTTTTCATTGTTCGTGATGTTAATTTGTATGTTTTCCCCTTCTTTGGGATTTGCTGCTATGAGACCATCAATTGTCTATGTTTTTGTTGGTGTAGCCAACTTCCTTGGGTTGGAGTTTTCCTTCTAGTATTTGTGTAGGGCTAGGTTTGTGACTAGGTATTGGTGAAATCTAGATTTGTCATGGAATATCTTGTTTTGTCCTTCTATGGTGATTGACAATTTTTCTGAGTATAGTAGTCTGGTCTGGCATCCACGGTCTCTTAATATCTGTATAACGCTTGACCACAACCTTCTGACTCTCATTGTTTCCAATAAGAATTCAGGTGTAATTCTGATAGGTCTACCTTTATATGTTACTTGGTCTTTTTCCTTTGCATCTCTTAATATTCTTTCTTTACTCTGTATGTTTAGTGTTTTGATTATTATGTGGTGAGAGGACATTTTATTTGGCTCTATTCTATTTGGTGTTCTGTAAGCTTCTTGTATCTTCATAGACATATCTTTCCTTAGGTTGGGAAAGTTTTCTTCTATGATTTTGTTAAATATATTTCTGTGCTTTTGAGTTGAACTTCTCCTTTTTCTATACCTATTATTCTTAGATTTTGCCTTTTCATGGTGTCCCATATTTCCTGGATATTTTGGGTTAAGCTCTTGTGAGAGTTAATGTTTTCTTTAACTGATGAGTTTATTTCCTCTATTTTATCTTCAGCACTTGAGATTCTCTCTTCTATCTCTTGTATTCTGCTGTTCATGCTTGTGTTTGTGATTCCTGATCATTTTCTCATGATTTCTGTTTCTATAATTTCCTCGGTTTGTGTTTTCTTTATTGCCTCTATTTCAGTTTTCAAGTCCAGAATAGTTTCTTTCATATGTTCGATTTCTTTTTCTTGGTTTTCTTTAAGTTATTTGCTGATGTCTTCCAATTTTTGTTTGTATTTTCCTCCATTTCTTTAAGGGAATTTCTCATTTTCTCTTTTAGAGTTTCAAACATTCTCTTGAAGTTATTTTTTAGGTCATTTTCTTCTGCTTCATCCATATTTGCTTGTTCAGGTCTTGCTGTTATAGGGTCTTTAGGTTTTACTGGTGTGGTGTTGCTCTTTGTGGTGTTGTTTGTGTTCTTACCTTTTCTACTCATGTATTCCTCTAATAGGTGTGGTTAGGGTTGTCTGAGATTCTGTTGAATAATCTTCTAAGTGCCAGTGAATCCAAAGCTCTGATGGTTGTTCCTTGTGGTACAGTCAGTGTCACAATTCTAGTTACCCTGTTGGTTACTTTGTGTTCCTAGAGATAGCTCAGTGCTCCTGTGCTTTGCTCTGCTCCCTTGGAGTTTGCTGTCTCAGCCTACTTTGGCCTAGGTTGTCAGCTTTGCCCTGTTTCTGTAAATCCTGGTCTGGAACCCTTTCTGCAGAAGTCCCTGGGTTGGAGTTGGACCTGGATTGGAGTTGGACCTGGAAAGGCTCCAGTCTACTCCCTCAGAGGCCCCAGACTCAGGTGTGCCTGGATCTACAAAGGACCTGCTTACTCCCTCAGAGGTCCCAGACTCATGCTCAGACCTGCAGAGGTTCCAGGTTCCTGCTTATTCCCTCTGATGTCCCAGACCAATGCCTGAACCCACAGAGGTCCTGGCTCAGGGCTACTCCCTCTGAGAACCCAGACTCATTCCTGGCCCCGCCGAGATCTCTGGTTCCTGCCTATTCCCTTGGAGGTCTTAGGTTCACTCACTCCCAGACTGGCAGAGGTCCTGGCTCAGGCATAGTTCCTGGGAGGTCCTAGACTCACGCCCAGACCGACCGGGGTTCTGGCTTAGGTCTACTCCCTTGAAGTTCCTAGATTCATGTCTGGCCCCCAGCAGTCTCTGGCTCTGGCTCACTCACTCAGCAGTTACTCAGCATGGTCTTGTCTACTACATCACAGCTAATAAGCTTAGAGGTAAGGGTCTCTCTCTCTTGCTCTTACACTTACTTGAATGGTGGGAGCAGAGGAGGCAGTTTGGTGCCAGAGTTCTTTCCCCCTGGGCAGAGCAATGTGGTGGGGTTTAACCTGTCCCGTATCAGTCAATGTGTTTACCCCTACTATACATCTTAATTAATTATTTTGAACCTCTTCCAGACTGTCATGGATTCTCATTATAATTATAAAGTAAGAATTACATTTACAATATCAAGTCAATCTGTATTTGGCAAATTCAGTGGCAATACTCCATTATTTATCCTATCTAGGTGAGTTCAAAGTTTTATACCTATTTTATCTTCTATCATAACTAAGGGAAACTATAACTATCTAGTACTCAACTCCATCAAAGACTCCAGAAGGAAATATTGCCTGAATAAACAGGAAGTACAGTAAAAGCCATTTCCAAAACTGTAGAGATGACAGAGACATCTGGCTGATAGCACAATCACTCAAGGTTATTTTGCAATGTGTGACATCCATGTTTGGCACATAGGTCTAGAATATCTGAAAGAATTTTCTGGGAAGCAGAATTATGAAGGACAATTCCATCTTGTATTGGCAAGGTTCACAATTCTTTTTCCTTTGTGTCCTGAAGAATATCTGGCAGACTTTTCTAAGAAGAGGATTTTGAAGGACTGTGCTGTCTTGTCTTGGCAAAGTTTAGAAGTCACATTCCTTTGTGTCCTGGATATCAAGTTTGTATAGTATACTGTCAGCAATCAAGACAAGGGCAATTTCTTGCCCAAATGGTTAACTTTGCTAAAATGGAAGCAAAATTTATATGGAGGTACTTTGATTCCCATCATCCATTTAGGAAATAGCTTGGTGCTGCCAAGAGCAGATGTATCTCATTGACATGAAAAGTCTTAGGTTACTAAACATTTTAAATCCTATATTCTATAGGTGTCTGAAGAATTTGAGGATCACCTATCTATCTAAAATATATCTACTTAACCTTGAAAACATACCAAATATGACTAGAAGTTTTATTATTATAGACTACTAACTACTAACTTGCATTTCTTATTTATACATTACATTTTTAAATGAGTTGCATAAGGAAAACACACCAAACAAGAATAGAAATACACATAGAGTATAACAAAAATAACTTTTATTTGTATCAACATCCCAAAAGATAGACCAATGTAAAATATTTGAGGTTAATAGTTGTCTTTTTATCCTACATTCCTATAATCCCCCTTAAAATATGGCAACCATCCATTGCCAACTTAATGAACACAAATGAACCACTCCACCTCTTAGGAATGTGGGTGTTGTGTTCTTTATGCTGATTCTTGTTGTCTTGAAGTGACATCTGCAGGGAACCCTGGGAAAACTCAGACAATGGTCAAGTCTGGGGAAAACTAGTTGTAACTTTTATTGTCCTGTCTTAGAACTGTTCTCATGCAGAAAGATCAGAATGTTTGTCACTTGTCTTGTAGTTTTTCTTAGTTTATTTCTTTATGTCTGTAGCCAAGACTTTCAGGATGTCTCCCCTGATCAAACCTGATTTCTATTCAACTTGAAGGAATCCACAACCTTTTGTTCCCATAGGAAACAAAACCTAACTTCTGCCCCAACCTAACACAATACATTTTCTGATTTCCATTTTAAAATTTAAAAATTCCTAATTTTCTTGGATGGTTTTATTCAGCAGGCTCTTTTACAATCCAACATCTCTCTGCAGTTGTTGTTTGCTCATCAGCATTCAAAAAATTCAAAGTCACCCAAAACCATACAAGATCCAGACTCCATGTGTATTTCTCATCTTTACATGGCTTTTTCTAATATCTCTTTAAAGACTGTTATTTTTAAACTATTGATACTATTCTATGACTATCTATACCTATTTTGTTTTCTTTCTTAAGCACTTATGAACATTTTTAAATGAACTGTGACCTCTTTAGAAGGGTATTTTGATCTGGACCTGTTTTAATATGCACCTGTAGCATACTCTGATTGCATGAGTCAAACCTTAAACTTGTCATGTGGCTTTGCACTGGTGACTGGCTCCATCCCACCCAGGTCCAAGAGAGCCGAGCTTTACACACTGCAGGCATGGCTGAGGACTGCATTTAACTGGAAACTGCTTTAATTGGGAGCTGCACTTAACTTTCTCAGCTCCAGGAAATCAGTGTCCTCACTGAGGCAGGTATTTTTACCTAGCTTGATATTTCTATTTAACAGTGCCAGCTGCTCAAATGCTCACCATATTGCAGAGCTGTGCCTCTGTATGCTATGAGCATCAGGCTACTAGAAAACCCTGTTGGGTTTTGTCCAGTTTTCTCAAGCCCTGTGAAGAAATATATTTCCCATGTAGCACACAAAATGGAGCAGGCTTTTTCAGACCATCAGTACTCAAATCATGATACCCAAATTATTATTATTAATTTTAATTATTAATTATTATTAATAATATTAACCCAATTTATTATTAGTTATGAATGCTTAGCCTTGTGTTACACATCTCCCACTAGCTCTTATAACTTAATTTAGCTTTTTTCTCTTTTTTGTTTGTTTACATTGTTTTGTTTTATTTTTTCCATTCAAAAACATAATTAAAGAAATAAAATTTTAAATTTCTTCCCCTTCTCCCGGTCCCCTCCCGCTATCCCCCAACCCCTTCTCCCTCCCCCTTCTTCCTTGAAAGAGGGCATGGTGCCCTGGCCTGTTGGAAGTCCAAGGCCCAACCCCCTCCCTCCCAGCCTAGGAAGGAGTGCATTTAAAAAAGACTCGGTTCCCAAAAAGATAATACATGCAGAAGAGATAGGTCCTGGGGTCATTGTTGATGGCTTCTCTGTCCACCCCCTTTCACCGCCACATTCAGAGAGTCTGGTTTGATCATATGCTCATTCAGTCCCAGTCCAGCTGCATTGGTACGCTCCCATTAGATCAGGCACACTGTCTCAGTAGGTGGACCAGCCCCTCACGGTCCTAACTTCCTTACTCATCTTCTCCCACCTTCTGCTCTTCACCTGCACCTTGGGGGTTCAATCCATTGCTCTGATGTGAATGTGGGTCTCTGTCTCTATCTCCATCCATCGGATGAAATTTCTATAATGGTGATCAAGATAATCATCAATGTGACTATGGGACAAGGCTAGTTCCGGCACCCTCTCCTCTGCTGCCCGAATAACTAGCTGGGAACATGCCCGTGGACACCTGGGATCCCCGGGGCCAAGTATCTTGCCAACCCTAAAATGACTCTCTTAATGTAGATATCTTATTCCCTTCTCCAATGTCCACCTTTCCTCCATCTCCACTCTCCCACTCCCCCAAGCTCTCCCCAGTCCTTCTCCCTTCTCCTTCCCCCTCTGCCCTTCCCCTACTCCCCTACACCCCAGCTCTATCCTCGCCCCCTGGCTTCCAACTTTTGCTTGATGATCTTCTTTGCTTCCAGCTTCCAGGAGGATCTATATATGCTATCTTTGGGTTCACCTTGCTCTTGGGCTTCTCTGGGCTTGTGAGCTAAGTGCTTAGTGTCCCTAATTTTATGGCTAGGGTCCACCAATGAGTGAGTACATACCATAATCATCTTTCTAGGTTTGGGTTACCTCACTCAGGATATCGTTTTCTATTTCCATCCATTTGCATGCAAAATTCAAGATGTCATTGTTTTTTACTGCTGCGTAGTACTCTAATGTGTATATATTCAACACTTTCTTGATCCATTCTTCCATTGAGGGGCACCTAGGTTGTTTCCAGGTTCTGGCTATTACAAACAATGCTGCTATGAACATAGTTGCACTAATGCTTTTGTAGTATGATTGGACTTCTCTTGGGTATATTCCCAAGAGTGGTATTGCTGGATCCTGAGGTAGGTTGATTCCCAATTTCCTGAGAAACTGCCACACTGATTTCCAAAGAGGTTGCACAAGTTTGCATTCCCACCAGCAATGGATGAGAGTTCCCTTTACTCCACATCCTCTCCAGCATAGGCAATCGTTGGTGTTTTTGATTTTGGCCATTCTGACAGGTGTAAGATGGTATCTCAAAGTTGTTTT
>PVIU01034944.1:0-10840 GCA_004026605.1 Ondatra zibethicus | reverse complement strand
CCTGAACCTCCAGTGATGTTATGGAGGACTGAAGAACAACTGTCATTTATTCTCAATACCTTGTGCAGGCATTAGTCGCTGGTAATTAAAAATCCATACATGGGCATAAACTCATATTCAGAAAGTGGTTATATACTATGCCAAACTTATATCAAGAAAAGAGTTAATTTCCACCTATGATCTATGACTTCCCATCCCCTGGATTTCAGATTGGGCTTATAGTATCAGGTTTAGATATCTGTCTGTGATGTAGACCTCGAAGTCAATTTTAAAAATAGATGTTACCAGACAGAAGTCAGGTCAGTATTGCACATGAGAAGATCTTGATTGACAGTTTGGTATCAGAGTTTGTATTGTTCATAGCTAGGTAATCCTGCTGATGTTTTTATTACTTTATAATGTCACATTGTACTTTCTGTCATTATGAAAGCTAGTTAGTAAAGAGAAAGCTTTCCGCTGACTACCATCTTCATGTCTATTTATCTTCCAGTTGATCTAGTGTTGTCATATTGATAGAGTCTTATAGTCTAGGTAGTCATGTAACAAAAAGCTTTAGAGCTAGGGTTGGCACTCAGTACTAGAATCCTTGTCTAAGAAAGTAGGGCCCTGTATGCAATCTCTAGTATTTCCAAAACAGCAACAGCAATAAAAAAGAAATCATCACCAAAAATTTTACTTAGGAATTATTCCTACATAACGGGAGTGTCCACAATAGCCTAATAGCATGTCTAAAACTAACAGTTAACTCTGCTGCACAGTGACTAATTTCATCATGAGTTTTAATTGGGCATGCACTCAAATCATGGCAGACATTTACATACAGTGGGAAATGGGGCTCTAGTTTGTGCAGTTCTACATAAACTATGCATTTGAAGAAGGATTTTATGAAAGTCAACATTGTTGTATTATCAAAGAGAATTCTGTTGAACTGCTCTAATAAATTTTCTAAATTCATTAGTTTGTCCTACCTGCATGATTTCTACCTGTCTACAATTGCCTTCCATAGTTTGTTTCCCCCTAAAATTCTCTATCAAGAGTAGACAATGTGTTCTTTTAATAAAAATATCAAGACACATATTTACTGTGTGTGTTTTAGTATCTCAATGAATTAAGAATTAAGGAACACAACAAGGAATTGTCAGGGAACAAAATCAGACACATAAGATTTTTAAAAAATAAGCAAGGAGGATGTGACTTTAAAAATTACTTAGGCTTTTCCTCTGATGTATGGATGCATTTCATAAGAAGTAATAGTCTGATGAATCTGTTTATTTCTAAGGAGTTTTATTAATATGTCAATTAATTTATTCTTAGTTGCAAACCAAGCATATCAAAATCCGACCAGCCCAGACTATAAACTAAAGATAATGTTTAAAAAAATAAAACACAATGAGAATTCAACATAGTGAATTTTGCTTTTCACAAAATATTTTCTTTGAAAGTTACTTTCTGATACATTTTTCTGCATTGTTTAAGACAGTTGTCTTAACCCTTCTTGTTAGATATTACTGCGACAATTTGAAATTAATGTTAAGAACAATGACTTTAAGGATAATTTTTAATGCCCTAGGCTAATGTAACAGCTACAATTTTGAAATCAAAACAAAGAAATATGGCTTTATTTTTGCTTCTAGCCTTTATAAACAAAATATAGCTCAATATAATTATTTTAATGTGTGTGGGGGGGTGCATGTATAGGAGTGTATTGTAGAAATTAGAGGTTCATATTTGGAGTCTTTCTAATTTCCTGTATACTTTAATTTTGAAACAGAATTTCTCACAGTATCTGGAGTTCATTACTTCAACAAGTATGAATATCGAGTGAATTACAGAGATCTTTTTCCATATGCCTCCCAGCACTGAGAAAACCAAAAATCTTCTCCCAGGGACACTCCTCCACCAACTAAGTCATACTTTCTAATTTTTCCCAAACAGTTCCACCAACTGAGGACCAATAATTAAAACATGTGAGCCTATGGGGAATATTCACATTCTAACAATAGTTATGAAGAGGTATGAAGAATCATGCAAGGCTACAAATAGTATTTTGACTAAAATAATTCAAAGAAATAAAATCCACATCAACAACATATATCTATCCCAATTAAAGCAAAATTTTGCAAAATCTAGTGATCTACTTGTCTTTAGATATTGGCTGATTATCCTGAGACATGTTGTCATATTATATGATCCCTGTTACTAATAAAAATATCTGAAGTTAGATTGAATTGGGTGAGTGGAAGTCTGTCCTATTTAAAGTATATGTAGCTTCTATATCTGTCATCAGTATGACTTGCTTATGAGTCCATTATGGAAAGAAGCATAGCTGTAGAAGGATGTTGAGTGATATCCACAAAATGGTCAACTAAGCCAAATAATTTTCAATACTCCTCTGAAAAGGTTGCCCAGTGTATTTCATGAAAATGTATTATAGATAAGTAAAGAGTATATTCTATTTCTTTACTATTAGTTCAAATCAGGTTAAAGTCAACTCTGATAAAGCAATCACTATGATATCTTGGGCAAAGCAATAGTTAGTATTCTAGATATGTGCAAACTAATTAATAGCATAAGTCTACATTTTAAATATATATTATGACTTGTGGTTGTCCTAGCAGAAAGAAACTAAAAAAAATTACATATATTAATATCTATATATAAGGCACCAAAGTCAACAAGGGACAATACGGCTGTCTAAATAATACCTGAACAATGGACAACACCAATGGATAGGCTACTGTGAAAAGGGGAATCTCACAGATGCCTGATGTTCTATCCTTAGACAAAGAACTATGGGTGGCCAAGAGTGGCTGAGAAAGAAGTATTCAATCTGCTCTAGGGAGATGTCAACTATTTGGTTATCTGAAAGAAAATGTTCAGCTCTGTAATTAAGTGCATACAAGCAACATTAAATGGCTTCAACACATGTTTTGCATCTTTTCCTCTTTCTTTCTTTCTTTCTTTTTTTCTTTCTGTCTTTTTTTTTTTCGTTTCTTTCAAGAAGAAGAAGCCATGGATTTGAATAGGACCAGGAAGAGTGGTGGAATGTGAGAAAATGTGGTGGAATGTGGAGGTACAAAAAGGAAGTAGGTAAAGATTTAGTTATAATTTGAAAAAACAATTTGAAAAATTGTGTTGATTTGAATACGCACAAATATTTATCTTGGATGAAAAGGAAACAGTAACAGGTTGGAAACATAGCTCAAAGGAAGAACATTGGCTACAAAGCACCAGTGAGGGGCTGAGGGTTTGTATGAGTGGTAGGGCACTAGTCTAGAATCCATCAGTGATGGGTTAGGGTATGGATTAATGGTAGAGCACGTGACTAACATGTATAAGGCTTTGTGTACCATCCTTAGCACTATATAAAATAAAACAAATTACCTATTGGCTTATGATTTTGGGAGTCCCCCAAATTCTGATAAAGCTTTTCAAGTTGCTGCTAGATCATATTTTGACTGAAAATATTAACATTTTGCTGACTAATTTTTTAAAATATATTTATTTTTGTAGTATTAGATTAAAATATTACCAACCAAATAAAAAAGCAAAATCATTCTCATATGTCAGTAGAGAGGTCAATACCACTGAGACATGGAGAGTCACACTCTTTACTGTGTTGTAGGAGGGTCTTCTTTATTTGTGTGTTGCTTTCATTGGTTAAATAAAGAGTCTGCCTTGGCCTTTTGATAGGGCAGTCCTTAGGTGGAGTAGACAGAACAGAATTCTGGGATAGAGAAGGCAGAGTCAGAGAGAGTCACCTGCCATGAAGCCTGCCAGGTCAGACATGCTAAATCTTTCCCGGTAAGCCACGACACTTGGTAACACAAAGATTATTAAAAATGGGTTAAACAAATATGTGAGAGTTAGCCAATAAGAGGCTAGAGCTAATGGGCCAGACAGTAATTAAATAAATACAGTTTCTATGTAATTATTTCAGGTATAAGCTAACCAGGCACTGGGAACGCAGCTTGTGTGCCTCTTACTACATTACTGTAAATGAAATTTATGCTCTACTAGCAGACAGGCATCTTGAGATGAAGGACTCAATCTTTTCAGTTACATCATGATCCTCTCACGTATTTTTATTGCATCTCAGAGACCTATACATTTGCAATAACTTTCCAGAGTTCAAATGTAGAAAATTTGCAAGGTTTTGTGTCCTACTTGTGCTGAAAATCATCTAGTTAATCGATGAGATATTCTGTTTGACTTTGTTCATGAAGAGTGATGTGGGATTCCCATCTGTATGCTGTGATTACCATTGATTAATAAAGAACTGCTTTGAGCCTATGGCAGGGCAGAATAGAGGTTGGTGGGGAAGGCAAAGTGAGAGAAGCCATGCAACCCCTCCAGAGACAGATGCTGAAACTTTTCATGGTAAAGCCACAGCCATGTGTCGATACACAGATAGAGATGGGTTTAATTAAGAAGTAAGTATTAGCCAATAAGAAGCTAGAGCTAATGGACCAAGCAGTGATATAATTAATGCAGTTTCTGCATGGTTATTTCAGGAGTCTGGGCATCTGGGAAGCAAACAAGTGGCCAAGCAGTCTCCTACTACAGAATATCTTTAGTTTTGCTAATCTTTGAATACACACAAAGAGCTGTTCTTGGGTGAATTATGTAATTACAAGCAGAAAATTTTGATCCCTTGGCTCTCTCTTTTCTTGCACTACAAAGGCCAGTGACACTAAGACAAGTAACACAAGTGTAGGTTTCCACAAATCTTTAGAAGAACATGTGCATTTGCTAAACATTCTGTTCTTTATGTGATTGCTAAAGAATATATAACATCATTTATTTTTGTCTAATTCCAGATTATGTCATAAACCCTTTTCTTGAAGAAACCTGAGCTCCCTCAAATCTTGTTTAATAAAAGAGTTTATACTCAAAAATCCAGCACCAATTAAGAAAATTCAATTTTAGTGTTGTTTCAAAGTGCTATGTTTTGCTTATATTTTTAATAAAATGATGAAACTATGGCATCAATGCTTTATTACTGCTCAGTAGCAAACACTAGTGGATTGATATGTTCTTTAAAAATTTTTTCATATATACTGCTCACTTTGATTATCAACAATTTCTTGAGCATATTGTTATAATGCATATATTAAGAATCAATTCATTTTCTCTAAGTTAACAAACATATTTGAAGTTTGCCTTGTCCATAGCTTTATATCAATAAGATAAATAGTAAAGAGCTTAAATATTGGTAAAGTATATGTTCATTCCATTTGGCATACTATTCTTGTTTTGTGCTTCTGAACTTTAATCATAATAAAATATAGTTTTGATTGTTTAATTTTTTGGTTTCTTTAGGTCAAATTTATTTATTCATATTTTATCTTTTTATACTTGTTCTAATTTGTGCTCTTTTATTAATGTCCTGGTAGCAGCCTAGATTATTGGTTTAATTATTGGCCTGAGATTTTTTCTTCCATAATATTGAATTTATTGATGCAAGGACTTATCAAAATGCTGCTGATTTTCAATGGGCAAAGAATTAGACACAAAGTAACCAAGGAAATTGTGTTAGATCTCCCTTGCAGTGTCTCCTGATAGAAGGTTCCTTGGTGGTTACATTGTGTATTAAGCTTCAGACAAACAATTCCTTTCATATCAACATTAAGTCACCAGATAATTCCCCATTCAAAACAATATAGACAACAATCAATGGTCTATATACTGTAAAGACATTGATTTCATTATGCTATTTGTGTGTAACTTTGATACCCCTGCTTTGTTATCACGTTGTATAAAAATATAGTAATAAATATCCTAAAAGGGTTATCTGCTCCACAATGATTCAAGAATGGTAAGAACTAGCTGATTATATATGTATCAAGAGTGCCACTCTGTTCTTTTGTTCACTGCCAGATTCTTCTTGGTGAATATGACTGTAACTGGCTTCTCTTGTCCTTCTAATAAGGTTTCTTGTGCTTTCAGTATTTTCATTCTCTGCTTCCTTCAATGATTAATCAAATTGGTTTCTCCCAAAATTCAGTTGATGAAGCTTCAGATAGTTGCACCACATATATGCCCACTTTTCTCAGATATGACAAGAAGAAATCATAGCCTCCATTCAACCCCATGGGGGGAAATATTGTGGTACCTTTCAATAAACAGCATCACCTATTACTGGTGTCAATAGGGTTTCATTCTCAACCTTCATAGTCTTATTTATCTTGGAAATAAAATCAAGGATTTTAAACATATGCAGTGTAAATATCATTGTTCAGACTGTAAAAATTAATGAAGAAATGGAATTCTATCCCTCTTCCATCAAAAGATTATAAGGATTCATAATTCTTTAATGAGAGAAATGATACTAAGTAGAGAAGGAGATACTTATTAAATTACCATAGAAACTGCATCTGAATACCTGGACACCTTGTTGATCATAAGGCCCTCCATGGATAAATGTCTTTGAGACTGCAGATATGTTGTTCCTGCTTTATTAAAAAACTAAAGCACCAAGGCATCTTCCCTTATATGCACACTAATCAAAATTCTACATCCTCAAAATTCCTTGGATTTACTCATAACACCATTTATATTGGGATTTTAACCACTACTTTTACTGTCAATTTTCTAGCGGTCCAAGGGAATAAATATACCAAAAAGAGAAGGAAGGGGAAATGGCTGCCATAACTCTGTTAATGCACCATCTATGTCATAAGTATAAATCTTTTAAATGCACAATATATGCCCCACTGTGTTTCAGTACCATTAGGAGTGTACACTTTAATTTTCTTTGGGGTACATGCTTTGCTTTAACTTGATCTCCTTTGGTAGATGAAACTTTCTTCCAACTGCTTCTAGTGACTCAAAGTTTTCCTTCAATAACACTCAAGAGCCTAGGAAAGACCTTCATTAAGAAACAAAACACTGTTTCTGAAATATTGTGATTAGTTACAATTAATAGTAAAGCCTGAGTTTTTATTCACTAGTATGGGAATATAATCAAGAAGGACAATAACTAACCCCGACAGCATGATCAGCTTTTTCTGACATTTTTAAAAATAATTATTCTTTTCAAGATCTCCTGGGGTATTTACAAAAACAGTTATGATACTATGTGTCTTAGCATTAATGAAAGGAAGAATGGAAGCCATATGTATCTTGGGATAACAAAGAACTTAAAGTAATAACAATGAAAGACAGACACCGAAAGAACTTTAGTATGTTAATGAAATAAAATCATGCAACTTTTAGAATGTAGGTCAAAGAAGAAAATAACACTACATAGAAACGTTTGTTTTTCGAAATTCTCTATCAATTTTAGATAATGGAGTGAAATTATATTTGGGTTTTAGGGGGAAAGTCTCTAAAAGTTCTCTTTTACAAAAGAGACTATCATAGTTTCTAGTGTAGGACAAGTCTATGATATAAATAAGGATTAAATCAAGGCAATAACTGTGATAGTGTACAGAGATGGTTAACTCTTGCCTGTTTAGTAAATTAAAGAAAAATTGGGAATAATAGTAATTATAAAACTCTATATAAGACTATGGTTTGACCATAGTCATTGGTTAATAAAACTAATTTTATTAGTATATTTGATCTCTATTGTTTAGGTACTTACTGAAAGAAAGAACACTGGTAAGAAAAAGCCTTCTTTTCAGGAAAGAGATGAAAGTTTTTGGTAATTATACAAAACAAAGTAGCAAGTGAATACCAAAGTTTGATGAAGCTTACTCCAACAGATAGCATCCTTGAGAGCCTCAAGAGTAAGAATGTCTCTCTACACAGGAAGGAGGGATCAATATTCAGGAATTAAGTTTTTCTACCCTCATTATTGGCTCTTTCAATAAGGCACTAAATGGTTTTGTTCAGAACATACTATTGGGCTTTTGAGGCTGGTCCTATTTTAAGAATGGATTTGAGTTCATAAATCATATTTGACTGCTGAGGAGAAGAAACTCAGTCTTTGATGAAGGAGGTAGTGTGTGCTTCTCTAAGTCATTTACAGGCAGTCTCATAAGCACAGGATAGCTAAAAAAGCCTCTGAAACACAATTCCCTAATACTCTCTAATACAGATGTTAGAGATAATGGATCAATGTTTAATATTCACATTTAACACAAACTCTTTATATCCTACTTGAAACAAAAGATAATATATTTAATAAAAGGACTTTAATGTATTATTGAATCCCACAAAATGGATCATCAGAATTTCATATTTATTGTGCTGGAGATGATTTTGTCTAGAAGTAAGAAACTCTGCTAAACATTAATCTCTTTCTTTTCTTAATTTTGAGAATCAATTTAACAAATTAGCATTGCAAGACATGTTATAAATAACACTTATGAAATAATGAGCACTTACCATATTAAATTGTCATTGGTCACCTGAAATCTATAGCTGTACTGACAAATAGATATGTAGGTTGTAAATGTGAAATAGTGTCTCCTAAAGGCAAAATTCTAATTAGCTTACTAAAGCTATTCTGATTTTCATACTTTGTTCATTTTTGTCTTATATATTTTCATCAGCAAACAGTAATGTCTAGTCCACGATTGTATTTTATAGAGAAAATATATTATTTTCACCTTGTGGGGCACACTCTAGCCAAAAAGCATGAACACAGAGAAAAATTAAATGAGTATAAAGTAATTTCTCACAAGTGTCTCTGAGTTCCTTTCATTCCCTATATTCTTTCAAAACTCTGAGTCATATGAGGATTTCTTTGCATTTGTTGAATTTTATGTCTAAATGTTTATATCCTTTTACAGTTCCATCCTGTGACTGTTAAGCTGTGTATGTGTCATCCTTATAGAGTAAAAGATCAGCATTTGTTTCTGTTTTCACAATATTTTAGTTCATGAATTATTTTAGTTGAATATTTGGTTAAGAACTTTTAGGAAAAAAAGTGTTATTTTGTTTATTTTATTTTTTGTATTTCCGACATAGTCATAGTAAGTAAAACACTTCACAGCTAGTGGTGTTTTGTAAATAGTAACTTTGTCCAAGACTTACAAAATTTGTTCTTCATACTATACTGCAGCTTACTTGAATACACACTTTGCCAAATATTTTCATAATTCATTCATTTTCTCTTTTCTTTCTAGTTATTAATAGGCAAATTTAAACAGAGTAAAAATGTTGGGGTTTTGTGCTATTGCTAGACTATTTAAGGGCTTTTATAATTGCATGTTAAAATCAAATCAGATCTCAGCATGGAAGAGGGAGTGGCACACAAAATCCTACCCCTGACCAAAGAGCTACTGGCAATCGTTGGAAGAGGGAGAGACAGTTTTCTCTGAGGGTATCCGTATTAAGTTCATCAATCTCCAGTAAACACACACACACACACACACGCACGCACGCACGCACGCACGCACACGCACATGCGTATCAGGAGTATTTGGGCAGCACAAAATGATATTGATGGATTAAATTAAATATTGTAAATCTGAGTGGCTGGAGGAATGTGGGAGTAGATCTGGAAAGACTTGGAAGGCTAACTTAACAAAATCTTATTGCACTAAAGCCTCAGTCAACTAACAAGTGATGTTTTTAAATTAGAATATAAGTGTTACAGTTTTAGATAATAGGACATTTGGGGAAGTTTTTTAGAAAGGTAAAATGCACATGACTGGGATTAACAATTCAAAACCTTTTTACAGAGAACCCAGGAAAATGCATGAGCATAGAGTCAAGTTCCTAACACTAATATGCACAAGTATAGATAAAATGATAAAATAAAATAAAAATAGAAATCAATAAGAAGAAAGACACTGGAGAAAACTCTTACTTAAATCACCATGTAAAGAAACAAAAGATGATCATATATATATATATGTATGTATATGTATATGTATATATCTGTATAAAGTGTATATATATGTATAAAGTGTATATATATATATACACTTTATACATATAACCTTGCCATGCATCTGCTAGTGCTTCAGTTTTAGGTGCTCAACATCAGAACCACAATAAATAATTTTCTGCTTTTTTTTAGTCAGCAAGCTGAAGTATTCTGTTATAGTAAAATGGTAGACCTAATATATAGTAAATTTACTGTGATTCAATACCTTTTCAAATATTTTGAAGTTATTAAAATTTCATGGGAAGTTACAAAAAATATAGAGTCTAAATATGCACTCCATACTTTTGGAACTTCCTAATAGTGTACAGAATTTTTAAAAGCATTGATTTGGATGCACACAGAAATTACTGGGCACATTTTCATGCATGCATGTGTACATGCATGCATATGTGCGTGCATGTGCTTGCATGTAATTCCATGCTATTTTTAATACACTAGGGTAATGTAATGACAACTGAGATATTGAGGAAAAAACTGTTACAAAGCAAAAGGGCCAAATCAGTGACCCACATAGTTCCTCTTTCAATCAAAGAGACTTCAAATGATGCAGTATATAAAACCTTGGATACTAGAAGAACTGTGAATTTCTATTATTAAGAGAGTAAATAGATTTTTTTTCTAAACAACTATGCCTTCTGTGACATTGAGAATATTTGTCCTGTGTCAAATATTTCTCTACATGATGCCTTTATGTAATATTTTGGATATTTCCAAGGAGCTTTTCTACAATAACCTAATTTATTTGCACTAGAATGTTTCAGTATTGTGTATTACATTCGTTATTATGTGAGATTATGATGCAATAAATTTGTAAGTTGTATTGCTGAAACTGTTTCAACAGGTTAATCTGCTTCAAAATGAGAACATTAGTATAAGAGTTATATTCTTTTGGCTATATAAAATATTATCAGTTTAATGTTGTCTTCCATCATCAGTTATGTAGCATAGTTACAATATGATGCTCAGTATTTTATATATAAATATATATGCATGTAT
>PVIU01034943.1:0-10838 GCA_004026605.1 Ondatra zibethicus | reverse complement strand
TAACCGTCAATTTCTTTTTTGTGGTAGGGTTTGTGTGTCTCCCTTTTTTGAGTTGAGGTGGTGTAGGGTTGTTAGCTGACTGTGTTATTATGGGTGTCGTTAGCCTTCCTTAGTTGTGGTTTACCTTCTAGTACTTTCTGTAAGGCTGGGTTCGTGGCTACATATTGCTTAAATTTGTTTTTATCCTGGAATATCTTGTAAAAATATGGAACGCTTCACGAATTTGCGTGTCATCCTTGCGCAGGGGCCATGCTAATCTTCTCTGTATCGTTCCAATTTTAGTATATGTGCTGCCGAAGCGAGCACTGCTCTTTCTTCTGAAAGATTATTTCTTTCACTCTGAGTATTCCTTATGTGTCTATCATTTTTTGTATATGATTGAGGCCTCCTGAGCTCTGTTTCACCTGCTTTGGCATATCTATTGTTGTTTCCCATGTTGAGCTCATGTTTAGGAAGAGACAATGTAGGTGTAACTTCCAACAATATCACAGCAAACTTCCTTAGTGTCTGTCTCTTATAATCATTCTGTTGCTTCTTTCACATTGTTCACCGAACCTTACATTTTGAAACTTGTTTGTGGATATATCTATCGTGACTGGGCTCTACAACTCTATATTTCTATTGGTTGTTGCTTTCTGTAATGTTCTTTGTCTGTTTCAAAGAGAAATTTTCTTGATTCAGCATGAGGCCTATACTTACCTGTGGGTATAATATTTAGAGTATAGTTAATGGTTGTGATATCTTAGTGCTCTCACACAAAGTTAATGACTTTACCAGCTCTGGGTAGTTGTTTAGGTTTCTAGTACCTGCTGTGGGACAATGGTCTTTTATCCTCTCACTTGTATTATTTTTAATAAAATGCTGATTGACCAGTAGCCAGGCAGGAGGTATAGGCAGGCTGACCAGGCAGGAAGTAGAGGCAGGGCATCGAGAACAGAAGAATTCTGGGAAGAGGAAAGGTCAGCCAGCCATTGTTACCCAGCCGCAGAGGAAGCAAGATGAGAATCCCTTGCTTTCAAAGGTACCAAGCCTCGTGGCTAACACAGACAAGAATAATGGGTTAATGTAAGATGTAAAAATTAATTAATAAGAAGCCTGAGCTACTAGGCCAACCAGTTTATGATTAAGGTAGACCTCTGTGTGTTTTGGGGGACTGAACTGCTGTGTGACCTTGTGGGATAGAAACCTAGGTCAACAGGTACTGGTATGATTTTCCTCTTGTTGAGCAGGAGTTAAATCCAATGAGAGAGTTGTTGGTTGCTGCAAAAGCATAGGTTCCACTGCTGTACCCTTAGTGTTATTGTGTTATAATTAAAAGTTCTTGAGGCCACTAACAGATTATGTGGTTAGACCTCAAATCTATGTACACAACACATTCATGAATATCTATCATGTACCATAGCCTACCATAGACTTGTCTATGGTAAGGACACATAGCTTTTTCCTAGGCAGCAATTACATGCAGGTTCACAATACCACACTGGGGATTTCATAGTAGCAACATTCCTTATTGCCTCGTACTATAAATAACAGAAGCTAAACCTCTGCTGTGTGGGACTAAATTATCTGTATCTTATTTGCTCATCCATTTCCTCCTATATGTTGTATTTCTCCTCAGCTGGCTCTTCCAGCCCATGGCAACAATTCTTGACTCACAAGAGAAAATAGGAAGACAAGAATCTCCTCTATCCCCTAACTAAGACAGTGGCTGAGAGGAGGTACCCAGGGTAAAATAACCCATAAAAACAGACAGCTCAATAGTTGGTCCCCAAATAACTTCCTCAGCTTTAATAGACATAAATTATAAGACCAAATGATTACAATAAAGCTCAGCTCTACTTGTAAGATGTAGTAATATAATATATAAAAATATATGTGAATAATTGCAAAATATGTCATAATGCATAGATGAATTATAGTAAAAATTTTATAACTTTCTGGATCTAAATTAGTATGAATTCAAATCAGATGTAGGCACATGGTAAAATTCAAAGTAGCTATTAAAAGATAATGTAGATTACAAAGTGAAAATCATATTAAACAAATTCATATAGCATTTGAAAATATTCAATGCAAACAAAAGCATTGGAAGAGGATCAGAGATAACAAAAGGAAATGAGGACATCAGAGGCAGGGTTGTCAGCAAAGTGTTTGGCTTGCAATCTCAAAGACCTGGGAATAATCTCAATAGTTCAGGTTAACAAAAATAATAAAAAAACAAGGTCTGGTGCCAAGCAATTATAAACCCCGGCAGTGTAGGAAGAAATAGGCGTAACCTTGCTGTTCACTGCTCAGACAATCTACCCTAATTGTCAACTTGTAATTCAATGAGACAACCTGTCTCAAAATATTTGGAAAGCTCCTGTGAAAGAACAGTATCCATGTTTCACACACAAACATGCACACATGCACGCATACACACACACATGCTTGCACACACACACATGCTTGCATACACCAACAGGCATGCACACACAGAGGCACGAACACACACATGCACACACACATGCTTGCACACACACAGGCATGTACACATGCCTGCACACAGAAGTGTTTCTGCATAGACATGAACATGTCCACTATAATTACAATATTGAACAAACTCATTGTCTTTGCTTTATGAACAATATATTTAAGCATTTTGGGCTTAAAAGCCATGGCTTCTGTAAAATATTCTAAGATGTGAGTTCTAAATATCAGTATATATGCATATATATTTTAGTTATGAAGGAAATATGAAAATATTAACTTGGGAAATATGGCCTTTATTGTAATATTTGTACAACTTTATTGCAATTTAAAAGTATTTTAAGAGCAAAATAGATTATTGGTCCTTGTACATACATCTCATGGAATAAGGACTACCTAGTAACTAAAAATTTTTAAACATGATAAAAGATAATGTCTTAAATACTCTCCAGGTATTTTATTCCTCCATTTTATTCTTTCATACTATCCTAATTCTATATGATTTTTTGAAATTTCCTGGTAATGAAGCATCTCACATCAGTTCCCTAAGATCTGAGTATTGATAAAAGTCTCATTAAATTATTGCAGCTTAGAAGAGCTCATATTATTAGTATTCATTACTTTTCCATTGCTTTGATAGAAGAGCATGAACAATGTGTTTTCCAGACTGAAAGGTGTATTTGGACTTAATATTCCTGTTAGATATGAAGAGAGCAACACCATCATTGTGGGAAATTGGGATGATAGGTGGGTGTGGAAACTGGAGCAATAGGCTTGTAGCTTGCATCTCCAAACCAACCATAGGCAGGAAGCAGAGAGAAAGTAAACTTGGAATAACATGTGGATTTGGAAAACTCAAAGTCCAACCAGAGTGATAAACTTGTTCCATCAAGACAACATCTCTGAAACCAACCCAAACGGTTCTCCAAGAATTTGGAGAACAAATTCAAACCACAAAACTGCTTAATATATAATATGAATAATTTGTATTTGCTGTGAAAACTATAACAGTAAGTGTGAATAATAAAATTCATATCTGGCACAGTATGAGAATATTGTAGAAGCTGAAAAATTATTCCTGATATTAGCCATTTCCAAGAAAAACACTTTTTCATCTTATGCACCTATAGAATACAAGTCTTTATTCTGTTTACCTGAGACACACATGAATACAGACTTAATTCTTCATTCCTTACCCTCCTGCCTGCACACTAGAATATAGCAAGTCACTCTATCACTTTCTGTATCTTTAAAAAATACTAATTACCTAGTGAGTGTTTGAATCTTGACTCCTTTAGCAGCCCACTCTATCTTATGTTAACCACTTCTTAAAGTTTCATGAAACAAATCCAATTTTGCCACCTAGGTTACTCTGTCTTTTGGAAGATTCTGCAAGGCAAAACAAGCTTACTTAATAATGCTGTCTTGTTTGAATCCTCCAACACATGACTTTCAAAGCAACTGATGTTTAATCGGTGCTTTAGTACTCCCCTTAATAATGTGTCATTTACCACATAAAGACTCAGTGCCTTATTATAATATAAAATGCATCCAGGAACTGAATCACTTCTGGTATTGTGCCACTCTATCTTCTTTCTATGATAATAAGTAAGAGCACAGCTTTTCTATAGTTCCTTCCTAGGGTTTCTATGGCTAATGCAGCTGAAATTGGCTCTTTCTCTCTTGTCTGTGATTGCTAGTCTTTCCCTGAACCATTTCTATACAGCCTTGTAGTACGTTCCAATCATCAGATGCAGGGAGATTTTCTTCTTCAACCATTAGATTTTATACGAAGCATTTTTTCTTGGCACTATTGCAAGGCCTTTTCTGATCATCTATCAGATGGTGAGATCATCTAGAGATAAATGTCTCTTCACACCATCAGGGATGAGCATTATACTTCATTTTATGCTGTTACTCTAGCATGCTCTTCAGTGTGTAGAAGACACTTGTCCATTATGCAGTGAACATAGTCCGCATCAATGGTGCCTCCTAAAATATTAATGAGCTAATAAGCTGCAACTTTCTTTTTGAGTTAGGCATATGTTTAGTTGAATAGAGGTGTCAAGAAAAAGAATAATACGATAAAACATTTTCTTGTTTAGAAAAGGGCTTGCAATTGAAAGAAGAAAAATAAAATGTCAACATTCCTTAACTTTTAAATGCACCATAACTGCTTTTGTGTTGATAACAGTGTTCATATAGAAAAAGTTATTCCACTGAAATTGTGAGACCTCAATGCTTTCTAACATCATAGATCAGAAGTTGAGATATCAAAATTAGATCAACAGCATGGGTCATACCTTGCAATAACAATAACAACCTGTTACTGGAATAGTTACTAAAAGATATTGACATGTCAAATTCATACAGCTCTTTTGTTAAGGTCAACTGCATTTGATCTCTTGGTGCAATGGCTGAAATCACATGACTTTCATATAACATTTCTCAAAATAATAACCTGTTATACAGTGCACAAATTCATCACTAAATTTTCATGATTAAAATAATTGCTCATTTGTAGCATGGAAATGTTCACTTGGTCAAGTGTAAAATTATCATTTGCGCTGACCTCTATGCTTAATAACTTCTATGGGTTTCATATGACATGAAATGCCTAGGCAGTATGCAGCATATTATACCTCCATTTCAGCAGACTACCTTTCCAATACAGCATTTTATCTCAAGTTGTGCATAGGAAATAGTGATGGATATGTGACAAATACTGTTAAATTGGTCCATAATCACAGGCAATTTTCTCAGATCCTGAGCTTTGCTTTCTTCATATGCTTCAAAAATAATAATGCTCAATCTGAACAATTATAAAGATGATTAAGTTAATGTTTCCAGTCATGAAAGTAGTGTTAGCTTTTAAACTTTTTTAATGCTTGGTCTCTCTCTGTCTGTAGCTCAGTGCCAGAGCATTTTTCTAGCATGTTCAGGGCTCTAGAATTTTAATCCAAAACTGTAAAGAATTGTTTTGATATTATGACCAAAAATATCTCTATCATCCCACATGTATCTCATTATCTGAATGTTAAGGAAATCTAATTTCTGTTTTATTATTCATATTCTTGGAATTTTTCCTAGGTATTGCAGAGAAAACAGACCAAGGATGTTCAAAATTTTAAAAGTTACAAAGTTATAACTAGTTAAGTGGAAATAATTTTGCTGAGTCTGCAAACTTTCTCTTTATTTTTGTATGCTTCCTGTACTGTTATTTTTTTGCGCTCTCAAGGAAACACAAAGACTGTGTCTGTTCTGCATACAGTTTTAACTGTTTTTAGACATCTCTCTCCGACTTTCACCTTTCTCACTGCTATCATTGAGGAATTCCTTTACTCCTTGCGAGAGTTTTAATATTCAGCAGGTTAAGGAAAACCATGGTCAGCTTTAGACTTTTAGTCTCTGCTGAGCTTTCAAAGTGTCAAGGCCCTAAAATAATATGAACAGCAAGAGTAGTAAATCTTTCATTATTTCCAGTTTCCCCTTGAGCACACCGACTTTACAATAAAGCAGCTGCCATTTACACTGTTCTTTATTGCAAGGTGGGAATAGCTACAGGGTGAAAAATAAGTAATTGTGTCAAGTTAGCCTCATTGCCATTCTGATTCATGTGTAATCATTACACATTTGCATTTACTCTTTTAACATACAGGTACTTCATAGATTGGAAGAGTGATGGGGACAGCTACTTTACAATAGATGGAACGGAAGGAACCATCGCCACAAATGAATTACTAGACAGAGAGAGCACGGCGCAGTATAATTTCTCCATAATTGCAAGTAAAGTTAGTAAGTATGGCATGGGCAGAATCAACGTTAAACTGAAATTCTGTGGCTTTAACACTCTTAAATGAGTCCCTGCTGAGGTCTTTTTTATTTTAGTACTGACAGCTGAGTAGTCTCCGGGGGAACCTCAGAAACCTGTTCCTATTCCTTGTAGCATAAGTCCAGAGGAATTGTGACAGCTGCCAGAAAGCCTTGTTTGCAAGATTGCAGGAATACCTAGAAGTGATTTTCATTGTGTAACCTCACCCTTTTCTATTAAATACTTTCCAGAATTTGCAAAACTGTCAACTTCTCTTCTACAGATATTCCTTGTATCTGTTATTCAGAGTTATATAAGTTTGAAAAGAAGAAAAATAAGCATATGAAAATCACTTATTATGAAATATTTTCTTAATTTTGAGGAAAGAAATTGAAAAACTGTCCTTTTCTCTTTCCCTTCTAATTCTCGGAAACATATATTAAGACAAGCGTGGATTATATTAAAGCTTTAAGTGGACTTTTTGAGAACGTTCCCTAGAATATACAGATTGTTTGAAATTCCTTGTGCATTCTTGTGGCACAAAAGAGAATTTTCTTGATTTAGAGTGAAAGCAGACTTTATTTGTTTGATAATGCACTCAAAGATGTTGCACATCTATCTCAATTACAAAGCGAGAATATTTAATATTTAGCTATTGGCAAGAGTGTCTTTATGAGAAACACCTGGTCTCCTTCCTTCTGCTATGGTCCTTTGAGAATTTTGAGAAGTCCCTTTGGAATATCTTTTTCCCCTCCCTATATTACTTTGAGCACCTGGCAGAAATTTATAACACTTTAGATATTAATTTTACAATTCAAATAAAAAAGAACTACAAACATTTATTCTGTTCCAGAGGGTTGCTCAGTTTCAAATCAGTGTAGGTGTAACTATGGAAGAGCTGTGTTTATATTTTTAAATGTATTATTATATGTGTAGGAGGGTGTGTATGTTTATGTGTACATGTGTGTGGCAGAGTGTGTTTACTTGTGTTCAAAATTTTCAGGAAGCCAGAGGCATGTCTCAGATTTCACAGCTGGGGAGACGTTCCTGTGGTTGTTTAATACAAGCTATTGTGGGAAACTGGGGCATGCTAATTAAGTTAGGTTGGCTTGACATCATCCCTAGACATGTGAACTACCACACTCTCCTTAGTACATATGTGGATGCTTACGATCAGTTGCACATCCTCATTTTTTTGCAAAAAGAATTTCACTCTCTGAACTCTTTCCTAGTCCTCAGTTTTGTTTACCTTTAACAAATTCCTAGAAAAATGTACAGTCAATTCAGTTCTCCAGGTCACAACTATACACAAGCCAATTTTATTATTTGGAGTTATCTGTAATTCTTAATTGTAAATTGTGATGTTTAATGTTGATTTCTAATTAGGTAGGATATATTATCAGCTATGGCAAAACTATCAAGTCATGTCTATAAGGGAATTATGTAAATCATGTTAAATTCTTGGAATATCTAAATCTGTGATGGGTTATCTAAATTACTAAATCTGTTGAGTTTGGAAGATCCACTCCCAAAGTAGGCAGCAGCATCTCATTGATTTGTATGCTATATTAAAAGGAGAAATCTAACTGAGCAGGAGGATGTTTTTAATCTCAGATTCCTGACCTTCCTCAGGTTCCTGCTGCCATGGCTTCTGCTCCATGATAGTGCATAGTCTTGAATTGAAAGCCAAAATAATACCTCTATTCATAAAGCTCCTTTTGTAAGGATATTTTATCAAGGCTGTAGAAAAGGAACAGAAACAAGAAATTAAAGTCTGGAAGTGGAACCATTGCTGTGTTGTTTTTACTCTTTGGAACTCATTTGCAGGAAGAATGATGAAGCTTTTGGATTGAAGGCAAAAGGCTTCAGTGCTGAGTTTAAAGGATGTTAGAAAAGTGAGAGTAATTTTTATTTAATGACATCCCAGTTTAGGAATAGCTAAAAATTAGCTGAAGTAAAGACTTAGTAAGATAAACTATGAAAATGTACTGAATCCTAGGTAATTCGGATTTAGTTGAGCGATGGAGGAATGTGTAAAAGTAATGACTGATTACTGAATGGACAATTAATTATAAAGTATTTGTATAAATGCAAAATTATTTCAACACAATCTTTTGAATTGTATATTTTGAATTCATAAATCTGAAGCATAATAATATTCTCATACAACATTAGAAAATAATACTGTATTAGAATAATAAGCAAGGGAATAGGAATAATAAACTCTTAAATTAAACTCTTTTAGTAATCATATAACTCATTTTATTCCCTGAATTTCTTGTATGGTGTTGCCCATAATGTAGAAGTCAGGTAATTATTGCACAGAGTAGTATGTATGTAACCTAGTATCACACAGCTTGTGATAATCTAGCTAGAATGGGACTACATAGTTCTCAATAAGAAGCACATCGAGTGAACAAGACATCAACATTTTATATAAAAAGATGTGCCATTTTTCATACTTGGAGGGATGATATCTTTTTATTGTGTTTTCTTCTTACTAGTATTCTTCAATGTTATAACAATAGTTGTGTCATACTCAAAGATATTTTCTATATATTTACTTGTGGGAGGACTGTTCCACACTTCTGTATGGAGGTCAGAAAACAGTTTTTAGGAGTTGGTTCCTTGCATCAAAGTGTCCTTGGGACAAAACTTGGGTCATTAGATTTGGCTGCAGGCAACTTTAACCACTAAGTAACCTTATCAGTATTTCTCTAGGATATTATTATAAGACCAGATGTCTGTAAGCACTAAAGTGATCAAAAATATTTCCATATATATGTGTGTGTGTGTGTTTCTTGAATTATCTTAATGGAAAATAATTTTTAACCACAGTTCCAGTTGCCCTAATGCACTATTATGAACATAAATTTGGTAAAACAAAAACAAGTAGAATCAACCACCACAGGTATCTACATTTATTCAAATATTAGTGGGTATTGAGTTCAAAATGTCATTATTAATTAGTTTAAATGTAAATCAGTATCATTTTGATTTATGTGACTATATTTTATTTGATATTACCTTATCTGTCATTTTACAAGTTAATTTTCTTCTTTTCAATATTTCTATATGGAATCTCTCTCTCTTTTTTTTTTGTTTAATAGGGAGGGAGATTCTCAGTGGTCCCTCATGAAGTCCTGAGTTCACATCCTGAAGAATTCCTTCTAGTTTTAGACTCCAAAGAACTTTATACCAAAACTTAACTGAGGGTAATATACATTAGCATTCTGTCTCCTAGGCAACCAAGTGAATGGCCTTTGTCAAGTCCCCAACTACCTGTCTGCTCTGTATGCTAGCTGTCAAGTAGGCTTGAATCAGCATCTATATAAGCATCCTCCAAATTACAAAGAAAGGAGGAAAGCCACATCCTGACCTTTTGTTAGGGCAGTGACAGCCTGTCTTGAAGTTTACATGATCCTTCTCAGGTGTGGCCTATGGCTTGATAGTTTGGTTGCCATGCATTTTAAAAGATTTTTTTTTTTATAAAATAATTGTCAGCATTTAAGTTGCAGTTTTAATAATACTTTGAAAAAAGAATAACTCATGAAGTTTTCACACTATTCCAACAAGAATTTCTCTGTATCATGTCTATGGAAATAGGAATCTTTAGCAGCACAATAAGCTGCAAATTTGGTATCTTTTGGTTTTCACTATTATATGCTACAATATTATGATGAAATCTACATTTTTGTTGTAACACTTCATATTTTATTTTAAACTTTTAGGTTCTTATGAGAAGAATTAAGTAATGTCATAGAATAAGAATAATGTAAATCAATCTAATTGCTCCATCAATTTCACAAACAATATTAATTCAAGTCTTGATTTTTTCTTAATTGCTATCTGACTTTCTTTTTCAGTTAAAATTGCATGCTGAACATTTCACGTAAAACTGTTTTGGGTGAATACATACATTTCAGTGATACAAAATTTTTCTAAGAGCTAAAGGCAGAAAAAAATTTTACATGATGATATTATTTTTCTGTTGACATCATCTATCATCTTTATTCTATTTATATAATGAACCCCTCAGCTAAGTGTGAAAGTCTGGTCACCAATCACTAGACTTACACATCACTATTTTCCATGACATATCACACTTTACAGAGTATAAATATTTCAAATTATAATGTATATAGATATAGATGAGAGTATTTTCAAACTTGAGGCATATAACATATGATGAGTTAACTCAACATGTCTTTCTTAAATATGCTATTTGTTAATGTACCATAATTTAGTTATGACTATGATAACGTGAATAAATATTCATTGGTCTAGTTCTCTTAGTGTGTTAGAGACAAGGTTGATTTTAAAAATAAATTTTAGTCACAAGGCTGTAAGAAATGATAAACTCTGACAGGTGTAAGATGGTATCTCAAAGTTGTTTTGATCTGCATTTCCCTGATTGCTAAGGAAGTTGAACATGACCTTAAGTATCTTTTGGCCATTCGAACATCCTCTGTTGAGAATTCTCTATTCAGATCCTTACCCCATTTTTTAATTGGGGTATTTAGAATTTTAATGTCTAGTTTCTTGAGTTCTTTGTATA
>PVIU01034942.1:0-10847 GCA_004026605.1 Ondatra zibethicus | reverse complement strand
ATTGTATTAATTAAATTACTGCCTGGACCATTATATCTAGCCTCTTCTTGGCCAACTCTCACATCCTGATCTAACCCATTTCTACCAATCTGTGTAACACCACGAGGTCATGGCTTACCAGGAAAGATTTTAACCAGTGTCAGTCTCAGACAGGAGCTTCATGGCATCTCTCTGTCTCTGCCTTCTTCCTCCCAGAATTCAGTTCTGTCCTCCCTACCTATCTAAGTTCTGTCCTATCAAAAGCCCAAGGCAGCTTCTTTATTCAACCAATGAAAGCAACACATAGACAGAAGAACCTCCTATACCAGTTCCTCTTTCTGTTTAAACAAAAAAGAAAGGCTTTCACTTTAACATAGTAAAATTACATATAACAAAACAGTTATCAAGCAAGAATTATAGTTATAATATTTAGATCTATTTTATCTTTTATCATAACAATGGAAAACTATAACTATCTATCTATTCTTTAACTCCATCAAAGACTCCAGAAGGATATAATATTACCTAAGTAAATGAGAAGTAAGCAACTTCCAAAACTCTAGAAGTGACAGAGACATCTTGTTTCCTGGACAGTCACCCAAAGTTATTTTGTACCGTTGGGGAATCCATCTTTAGCCTATAGGCCTATAGTATTCAGCAGACTTTTCCATGAAGCAGGAAATTTTAAAGACAGTTTAGTCACTTTTTTTTGTATCCTGCAGAATGTCTCGCAGACTCTTTTATGAATCAGGAACCCCGAAGGATCATCTCACCTTTAGGCATGTTAAGCAGTCCTCTCTTCGTGGGTTCTTTGTGTCCAGTTTATGTAACAGTGCCAGGAGCAGATGTGTCTCATTGTCATGAAAAGCTCTAAGTTATTAAAACATTTTAAATGCCATATTTTGTAGTCTTTGAAAGATATGAAGAATGACTATCTAACTGAAATATATCTCTATATATTTAGAAATCTAACTAACATGACTACAAGCTTGACTATTATTGATGATTATCCATTAACAACCTACATTTTTTAATTATACATTACATTTTGAATGAGCTACACAATCACAATACCTTAATCAATAGCAGAAATATGCATGTAACAAAATTGACCTTAAATTAGTATCAGTAAACCAAGTATTGTAGCAGCTATTGACAAATTGACAAGGGGTCAATTGTACTGATTCGTTGTTGTTGTTGTCAGCTTGAGACAAGCTAGAGTGATTTGGAAGATGGACGCTCAACTGAGAAAATGTGCCCTCCAGACTGGCCCATAAGCAAGCCTGTGGAATTTTTAACGATTGCTCTTGGGTGGCCCAGTTCACTGATTGTGCAGCATCACTCCTAAGAAGGTGGTCCTGAGTTGTATAAGAAAGCAGGCTGAGCAAGTCACGGGGAAACAATCCTCGAAGAAGTGCTCCTCTCAGAGAAACCTGTCTCAAACAAACAAGAAAAAACAAAACAAAAAATTAAGAAGTACTTCTCCATGACTCCTGCTCCAGTTCCCACCTTTAGGTTCCTGCTTGAGCCCCTGCCTTGACTTACCCCAGTGATAGACCATGATGTGGAAGTGTAAGCCAAATAAACCCTTTCCTCCACCATTGGAAAAAATTGCCATAGCTGTATTCTAGTATCTGAGTCCATGTATCATTGAAATGTGGGTTTCAATCTCAGCACCTTCCTTGTTCCTCTGTACCCTTATCCCTGTGTTTACAGATTCAGATTCCCAAGAAGTGAGCCTCACTAGTCTACTCTACAAGGTTGGCCACTTAGGCTGATTTTGGTAAGGATAGACACAGTATGATGTGGGATTGCCCTCTGTATGCTGTGAATACCATTTTTTAATAAAGAAACTGGCTTTACCTGATAAGGTAGAACAGAGCTAGGTGGGGAAAACTAAACTGAATGCTGGGAGGAAGAAGGCTGAGTCAGAGAGAAGCCATGAAGCCTCTGCCAGAGACAGACATGCTGAAACTTTGCTGGTAGGCCACAATCTTGAGATGTGTTAAATTAATACATAAGAGTTAGCCAATAAGAAGTGAGACCTAATGGACCAAGCCGTGACTTAAATAATATAGTTTCTGTGTGATTATTTTGGGGCTGAGCAGACAGGAACTAACAAGGGGCCTCCCTCCAACAACAATAAGTTGCAATCTGTGGGGAATAGGATAACAGAGAGCTCTGCCTGCCCGTAAGGGTCCTTCTCCAAAAAGCTAAATGCTGTGAGCCCCATATAGGAAGTTGATTTCCCCAAGAGACAGTCTAGAAAACTGATTTGTGAAGACAGAATTCTGTTGAGCACTCTGACTTCTCTGAACTTCTCCTGGGGTATCAAAAGGCAGTATATAAGTCCTGTGGAGAGGGAAGGCATTGTGGCCAGGCTGTTTGTTTCTTGTTAACACATTTTGTTTCTGAGCCTCCAGTTCTCCCTATGTTCATTCATCATTAAGAGATCAATTTCTTCAACTCCTGATTCTGGCATGACGTTTTGTGACTGGTGGTCAGGATATAGATCAGGTGTTTCTAGATTCTTGGCTTCTTATTCAAAGAACCGGAGATAATGGCTCACAAGGATTGGCAAAATGAAACAAGAAATCTTAATTCAGAGTAAAGTGATATGAAGAGTATACAGGTATACTCTCATAAGATTGACAGGTGGCCACAAGAGTGAGATCACTCAAGGGCCATGACTATTGTTTGGAACTTTATTTTATGGGGTTCCAAAGAAAGAAGAGTTTGGATATTATTTTGATGGTCCTCGATTTTGGTTGATAGAGCGGGTCATATATTCCCTTTTCCTATTGTGCATACGCCTTCCCATAATGCAGCTGATTTTAACTATATATACACCCAACATACATAGACATAAGATATTAATAGGAGACTTTCCCTAAAAGTGAACCAGGAAACATAATTTTCCTGAACTTCCTGAACTTGCACCCCAAACCAATTCAGTCCTTATATTCCTCATAAAAGTATAAGTTGAGATAATACTTAAATTGAAACCATCTATATTTGCTTGTTATTAGGGCTGGGGAAATTCATACTATTGCTCAGAGATAGAAGTACCTGCAGCCTGATTCAGGTTAGAGGGCCAAAGGAGTTCTGAGGTTGCTTGCCCATTGTTTGGAGACAGGTGTCTGAGACATACATGGTGAAGGAAATGGGCTGCCAAGTACATTGTTACAAGAGGAATCTTGGTGTATTTGAGCCCCAAACCAAGATACTAAACTATGTGTGATAACCTTTCTCTCTTTCTGGTTTCTCTGGTCTTTGGGATGCAGTGGAAATGGCATGGTTATTCTGTATAGGTTCAGCAATCTCCCATGCTCATTTTCTTGTATAGTGTGTTACATATTACTAGAAGATGAGAAACATCTCATATCTCACTATAGCAAGCCAACCATAAAATATATGATCGAGACCGCCTTAGTCTAGCCACTTCCCCACAGATGGGACCTGCCAGCTGATCAGCCCCAAACTGTGGAAACCTGAGCCTATTTAGCAGAGATCAGTAGAATCACCCAGTTGGGCCAACAAAGTTAATTCATAGACTGTGAGCTAACAGAGCTGCCATTTTTTTTAGCCCATTACATTTTGAGATGGTTTGTTCACCATAGTAGGTTGCATATGGATAAAATCAAGAAATAACTAAAAGTTTTCAGCGCTGTGTTCTCTTCTTTTTATGGTGTTTTCATTGTGAAGACCACCACCCCTTGCCATCAGAAGAATTCTCCGAGAGCTTTCTTGTTCATTGGTAAAGAGAACAGTGGGATAAATCTGGGTTAGAATAGAGTGCAAAATTTCCTTGGTATGTCATTGCTGGTTTTGGCTCAGCATTAGGGCAATGGGAAGGCAGGCGCAGACAGAGAAACATGGGAGTTGTACTATTAGCAGTGGAAGTTATTTACCAGGCCAGGTCAAGCAAAAATGGAAGCCAAGTGCCATAGATCCAAACACAAATCTAACAGCTGATGCTGCCCAAGCAAGTCTTTGTAGCACATTTGCACGCTGGCTCCTGCAGCTGTGCCACACTATTTCAAGAATCTATGTGTGCTTGGCAAGAATTCTTTATAATTCTTTCTTCTGAGCTCACTGATTTCTGCTTGTGCATAGATTAAATGTTTTGAAAGTGAGGCTGTATCCACCTGTGCTGCTGGGAAGCTTCCAGGAAACTCCCCGATCAGAACGTTCAGTCAAGTCTGTCCATGAAGTCTGTCTACACAGTGGCACCATCGGCAGGTGGCACAAGTGGCCGTCTCCCACCAATGAGACCACGAACGCGGACATCTGCTGCCAACTTCTTGGGGGAAAGCTGCACTTGCAGCATTTCTGGGAGAGCGCATGGACACTGCCTCAGAGGGGTGTTCTTAAGACCCCCACACACGGCAGGGTCTTGGCTCTGTTTTTTAATCTAAGAATAATTTGCTAACTTGCTCAGAATATACCATATGCAAGAATGAAGTTATTTTTCCAGGGCTGTTGGGTAGATTCTACTTGTAACTCCTAACTGAAGGCCCTGGGGCTTCCCCATAGTGCTTGTGCTCTCTCTCTCTCTCTCTCTCTCTCTCTCTCTCTCTCTCTCTCTCTCCCTCCCTCCTTTCCTTCCCTTCAATTAGGAAAGAATTTCTTCTGCAAAATAAGCCTGTACTCCATGAGCTGCATATCTTGAAATACCTTACCCAAGTTTCTAAAGAAAGTTTTCCCCAAGTCATGACGGCAAAGTCTCAGCTTCCTCACCTGGAAAGACAAAGGTTACCAGGAAAATCCTACCTAGATCCAACAATCCTTTAGAGAATTAAGTAGGCCAAAGAAATGAGATAACAGAAAAGGGTGGTAATGAGTCTCTATGGGAATTGCTTCCCAGAGGATTTCTCTGGAGAATGTGATATTTTCCTGAAGTTTCACTAAGATTTCCAGAGTCTGGAAACAGGACAATCTGAGCAGTTCATAAGATTGGGCCGTATATGTGATTTTAGAAATGTTTGGGTTAACATATTTACTGAGCATGTAATGGGATTCATTATATAAATTTTGATACATTCATATATAGTGTCAAGTGATCCAATTCAACCTCTCTTCCTCCAGTCTCCACCTCCTTCCCAATCTCTGATAATCACTATTCTGCATTTGGGCCAAAAAATATTTTTTAACTTCTTCATATGAGATATAACACATAGCACATGTCTTCTGTGTCTGGCTTTAGGGTTATTTCACTTAACGTGGTATCCCCTCCTTTGATCTGTCTTGGTTCAAATGGTAAAAATTTCATTCTTCTTTATGGTTGAATAATATCATATATATATCTCATATATTGTGTGTCCTTTTTTATCTTTTTTTATTGATTATTTGGGAATCTTACATCATGTGTCCCAATCACACTCACCTCCTGGACTTCCTATGTTCATCTTCTTCCTCTGTGACTTCTCCCTGCCAAAAACCCAAGTTCATTTTGTATTGTCCATATACTCACCAGGGCATGGTCAAGTTCCTAATGGCCAGCCCCTCCAGGGAGGATGAGTCGTCTTCTGCCTGCATTTACCCCAGAAGCCATCAGGTAAGGAGCTCCATGCAGTGGCCAGAGCCCAGCAGGGTTAGTCCTTCTGCCCCATATCACTACCTGCACCACAGAGCTGTGGGCTGGTGAGGGGTGGGGCTACTACCCAAGTGCTCAAGCCATAGCACTGGTGGGATGGTGGGAGGAGGGCAGTTCTCCCGAGAGGGGCAGGACCAACTCTCCTGTGAGGCCCTGGGCTTACTCGCCCCCAGGGCTCAACCCAGCTCTCCTGTAAAAGGGTGGTACCCCTTTTACTGTGTCCACAGCACCATTGGCACTATCAACACCCCTGTGCTCAAGGGCAGGAGTATATATACATTTTCTTTATTCACTCATTGGTTGACCCTTAGATTGGTTCTGTATCTTGACTATTGTTATTGACATAGCTGCAGGTCTCTCTTGGGTCTTCTCAGTGCACCTGCTCCGCCTGTGCTTTGGTTGTGTCTGGCCCCCTCATGGCTTGGTTAACTCATGACAAGCTATTATGGTCTGTTCCATGAAAGTTGCATCTTAAGCTGAACAAGCATTTATTAAGCATACAATGGACCAGTTACTGCCTTAGAGATTTTTGGCCTTAAAAATTGGGGATGGTTCTCAATTTCTCTTCTGTTTCGTGTCAGTATAGGCTTCTACCAAGTCTATCGTAATAAAACAAGCCAGTAAGGAAGGGAAGAAAGAGAAGAGATGAAGGTGAAGAGGGTACAAGCATGAGCAAGGTGTAAGAAGAGTCTTGTGTGTGTGTGTATGTGTGTGTGTGTATACACTGTTCTACCACTGAACTCTACTGCTAGCCCCTGTCCTTGTCTGAGACCAGCCATTATTTCACTGTCCCCTTGACCAGTCCCTCAGAGTCTCTGTCATTAGCATGACGCAAACTTGGCTCAATGCTTCTGACAACTAGAGAAATAGGAATTGATTTTCTGAGGTTTTTCCTAAAATAGTCATTTCTCCAACAACCCACAGAAGTCCGTTCTCTTAATAGACACCCGTTTATACTGACGGCTACATAAGAAACATAAGGAAGTGCTTGTCCATTTTCTTACCGGACGCCTATTTATACTAACAGTTATAAAGTAGAAATGCAAGGAAGTATGCATTACACCTAGAAGCCGTGCTACCATAAACAAGGACTACCTAGCCACCCAGTCCCACACATCTTGGAAGGAATCAATCAGATGCTCCTGATGGCATATCCTGGGCAAGGTGGGCCAGGGCAGGGGTGGACAGGAGGCACTGGGTCAGGGCAAAAGCTTGGTCCCACCCCTCTTTCTGTTTCATCACCTTGCATTCTTTCCCCATCAGACCCCTCACCACAAATGCAACAGCAGTTATTTGCCGTCCTTCTTCACACTTGCTTTCATTGCTTCTGCTGCCTTTTTTTTAAAAAAATTTTGTTTTTGTTCTTGTTCTGTGGCAAAATGGGGCATGCAGAGGAGGGAAGCTACAGCAAGGGAATTACATAATTCAGAGGCTTCCGGAAGAGTTGATGGAGTTACATAGCTCTCTCCTAATTATTTCCCTCTTGGGCTCCAATTACATGTTAGAAACTTTCGGGCACTCCACCAATTCATCATCTTCAAATTCCCGTGGATTATGAAAATCAAAGGGCCTGAACCCAAAGCTTAACGTTGTTCTAGTGCCAGGAGAAGGCTTAAGGGATTAGACCCTGGGGGGCAGGGGGGACAGTTTCTGTCTTAAGAAGGCAAACAACATCCTCAAATTTGGCTGGGAAATCTCCCTTTGCTCATCACTGTCAAAGGACAAACAAAATTTTTATTTCTTACAAGGGCATCAGGGGCTTGTCGTATAAGGCAAAGGCCACTGCTGAACAAAATTATTATTTCTCTCTATTTGAATGACCACTTTGTGTTAATTTTTTTTACGGTGCTAATTTTCTTCTTTTCCATGTTTCCCCCTCCACTCTAACTCTCTGCACCGGTGATTCTAGTCAAGGGCCTCATGTGCTTTCAGCAAGTGCTCTATCGCTGAACTATAGCCCCAGTTTTTATCCTCTTTTGATGTGCTCCTTGAGGGCTTGGGAGAAGTTAGACTATCGTCTCCCAAAACGAAGGTTATGGACACACTTTATATAATATAAAACAACCCCAGAACTGCACCTCCCATGGGAATATCAGCTTCTGGTTACTGAGTTTTAGCCAAGGCATTGCCTCACCTTCCAGTGCTCTGGTCAGAGCCCTGATGGAAAATGCATGACACAGCCCAAGATGGTAGTGATGGGTGTTTAGGGAAACACCAGTGATGTGGCTATGCTTGAAAATGCCAAGAGCTTTTCCCTTTTACTAATGGCCGGCCAGGAGAATGGGTGACTTTCAAAGTCAGCGGATGCTCTAGGAGGCAGCCACCAAGCAGAGAACTTTGCAGTTGTGTAGAAGTGGTCTTCTGGTCTTCTTGATGTTTCCCCACTGGGCAAAGTCACATAGAAGCCAGAGGGAAGGGAGCCATAGGGTAACTAGCCAGTAGAGATCAGTTTTCTGATCTCAGCTGAGGCTAGATCTCATATTTGCTTTCATGTGATGACTGTTTGGCAGAGAAACAGAGAGGATGCATAATGGCCCAGGGTCACATGCATAGAGAATCTGAGAAGGTGGAATTTGAACCTGCTGAGACTCTAGTGCTGGGACTCACGGTAGTCTATTGTTGGCGCCTCTAGGCACCCAGAAGACCTCTACATAAGTGTTTACCTCATGCTCACTCTCTTTTTATTGACCTCTGTATTTTTCTCTGCTCCCCTCCCTGCCTCTACCCTCCCCCCTTCAACCCTCCCCCAAGGTCTCATGCTCCTAATTTACTCAGGAGATCTTGTCTTTTTCTACTTCCCATGTAGATTAGATCTATGTAAGTCTCTCTTAGTGTCCTCATTGTTATCTAAGTTCTTTGGGGCTGTGATTTGTAGGCTGGTTTTCTTTGCTTTATGTTTAAAAACCACTTATGAGTGAGTACATGTGATAATTGTCTTTTTGTGTCTGGGTTACCTCACTCAAAATAATGTTTTCTAGCTACATCCATTTTCCTGCAAAATTCAAGCTGTCGTTATTTTTTTCTGCTGTGTAGTACTCCAGTGTGTAAATGCACCACATTTTCCTTATCTCATGCTCACTCTTATCACCAGTGCATTGGCATGTTCATGTGCCAAGAGGTTGAAGTTGTTTTGCTTGCTTCATTCAGGATAAATTTCCTGCTGCACAGTGGAGTGGGCTCTACTTTTTTTTTTTTATGATGGATGAATCTACAGAGAAGCCACAGTGTATCAGGTTCTGCTTTGCCCCATTAGGGTGCATTCAGTAACCCACTGCTATTGTGATGCCCCAGCAATTGCTTCAAGCCTAGGTTCTCATTTCTCCAGCCTGCAAGGAGTTTGGAGATCCAGGCCTCAGCCATGAGTGGGTGGAGTAAAGGAACCCAGGAGGCAGAGTCTTGATTTTCCCTCTTCTACCCTCATGCATGTGCTCACCAGATCCCCACGTTGCCTCTCTCTGGAGTCTGAACTCTTTCAGTGACGTTCCTCCAGCTGCCTCTCCTGAGTAGGAAAGGCTAGGAGTTTCCATGGCCTTTGTTTTCTACCATCTTCCTTCAGGTCTCAAATCTGTGCTGCCTCGCATTGTCCCCAAAGGAGGTCAGGGCAGACCAGACTTGTAGATGTCCTTATTTGTTGACCCAAGCTAGGTAAAACCCAGCCTATCCGGCAACAGGATAACAAAGGACCCACAAAGGGTTGATTGAACATGTGGAAGGAGACCAGTTAGGTGGCAGGATATTCAGAGGCTAATTTAACGACTGCGGAAGGACATGGAAGTAGAAAATACCAAAGAGCAAGTTGTCATTGGCATGCTGTTTGGAAAGTGAGGCGGTATGCTGAGGTAAGCAAAGATTTGGGGAATGGAGAGTGGGGGCAGATTCTCAAACAGACAGCTTGAAGCTTTTAAACGCAGTTGGCAAGCTGTCCTCAAACTGCTTGTCCCTGCTCAGATAAAAATGAACCAGAGGAACAGCTTGTGGCCTTAAACTGGTCACAATGCTAAAGGGTAAAGTGATGACAGCAAAAACAATTGTTGTGCCTTCCTCACCCAAAGTTAACAAAGGCTAAAGGATAAATTTGTGTTGATAAATATGTTTGGCTATCCCCTTCCTCAAACACCTCCAACAGGCCATTCACCTGTGGCAAAGTAGCACCAACAGAACAGGGTGCAGTTAATTATTTCTGGGCAGAGGTGTGGTTTTTTGACCCAGGCTCATGCTATCCTGGGCAAAACACACTTATTATATCCACTCCAGTAAGAGCCTTAGTAGGTGGGTTCTGTGCAACCCAGCCTTTGTTCCTTCCTGGTTTGCTCCTTTGGCCTTGGGACAAGATCACTCTCTTCCCCTGCATTCTGGTTTTGTTCCAATGTTAGTATATGTGCTGCTGAAACAAGCATGTGTTCTTCATCAAAACTCTCTAATCATTCTCCCGGTTTCCCATGGTTCTTTGGGAAGATACTAGAGGAGAGGTACCTTTTACCTGAGGACCAAGGTGATTTTCCAACCCTCTAGTGCCAGTCTATGCTCAGACTTTGCTCTCCATTTCTGTCCAATGAGGGCTAAGGAAATAATACTTATCTCGCTTATTATGAACTATTTGTGGTTTTCCAAATATTTATTGAAGTCATACTTTTTACCTTGTTTATGGAGAATAGCTTCAATTTCCAGTACAGAACAATAAATCTGTATCTGCTTTTCAGGGGGAAGGAGTCTTAAAACATTACTTGGGAGACTGGTGGGGATGGCTCACTGGTTAAAGAGCCCTTGCTGTTCTTCTAGAAGACCCTGGGTCACTTGGTTCCTAGCAGCCACATAGGGTGGCTCAGAACTTAACAGTCACCTGTAACTTCAGCTCTAGTTACAGAACCAGGCATCCTCTTCTGCCTTTTGAGGGCACCTATATGCATATGGCATCCCCAGCTCACACACACACACACACACACACACACACACACACATACACACACACACACTCACACTTATACACATACCACACATATACCACATATACATACCACACACACACATATATCACACACACATATACCACACACACATACCACATACACATATACCACACACACACACATACACTACACGTACACACACCACACCCCCTCACACACATACACTACACACACACACACACCTACACCCTCCACACCCCACCCACCCTCCACAAACATACACTACACACACACCTACACCCCCCCACCCCCTCCACAAACATACACTACACACACACACCTACACCCCCCCCACACTCCACCCC